>JANTCA010075806.1:0-15065 GCA_024741275.1 Chironex yamaguchii
GAGCGACGTTTGACCTGGGCCTCATTCCTCTTCTTTGCGTGCCTTGTCTGTTTATAAGACCCTGTTTACATGGGAGCAGGCCAGCTCTGGTAACCGAACGAGCTCACCTGACTGAAATCCCACAGAACAATGGTCTGTATTGTTAATTAGTGTCTTCTTTCCATCTCGCCTCTCCGGGATGGCCCGCTCCATGTAAACGAAAAGCGAACAGACAAAGGATCTTATTGTTCACACATATCTCGGTCAGCCGATATCCATAGCTCTTCCTCACGGAGCCCGCCTGATCTGGCTGGCTATAGATTCATGTAAACGCCTCCATGTAAACAGGTCCTAAAAGAGAAGGAGGGAAGAAAGCGAAAGGCAATACGTGACATTGTACCGTTGAATTCGCATCTGCGTGTGGCTCTAATTTGCATTTATGTTTGAGTGCCTGCTCGTTTCTCTATTTGGTGGTATGCTTGCGTTTCCCTGGATTTACTTCCGTTTCAATGTATCCTTTCATCTCTCTCTTGTTTTCTTTAGTTTTCTCTATCTTTTCTAGCCGTTCTTTTTTACTTTATACGTACGTCGGTATCTCTCGTTATTCACACGGTAGGGTCTGTGCATTTATGTTTATATCCTTACATGTAAGTACCTGTCTGTTTAGTATCATTGTTGCCACCTCTCAAAAGGTTCTATTTTTGCCTGCTTTTACACTCCTATTTTTCTGTGTGCTGAAGAGCAAGCTCGAAGATGTTTGAGCGTATCTTTACAATTTTTTTACTGTAGTTTGTTGTTCTGACTGGCTCGAGCATATATATTTTGGATTATGACTGGGATGAAATCATCGAGTCTGGATCACATTGAAATTTTTGTTAACATTGCTGCAAACAGGGATTAAAATTTTATTCCGTAGTATCTCGGTCAAAAAGAGCAGGAATGATACGACAATAAGCTACCTTTAGCGAGGTGAGATTCTTAACCACTATATAAAGTTAATCGGATACTGTCTCCAATCTGGATACTACGATCCAGAACAGTAAAAATAGGAGTCTGGAATTTTCAACTCTGTAAGCTAAACATAATGACACAGAAGATATACAGCTGCTAGTAGCTGCAACTCTGCAGATAAAGAACACTTTGAACGTTGGCTTTCGCATATTGTTTTAGTAAATTCAGAATAACAGTTTGAAGAAGCACAGATGTGCAGTAGATATAGCCTGGAGGAATGACGATAAGCGGACAAAAGCTGACTGGTATCCACGAGACTACAGAAGACCATGTGGGCAAATAAAAACGAGGTGGCGCGATGACTTAAACAAGTTTGTGGAATCCAACTGAACCATAATATAATGGGGCTCCTCTATGAAGAGAAACAACCACCCTGATAATGATGATGTAATAATTTTTGTTTGTACCTATTTAATCTGTTTGTAAATTTGCTGCCATTGCTTTGGTATTGAAGTATAAAAATGAGCATTAAGAAAAGAGAAATAGCGAACATGATACATTTGTATACATTTTTACGTCTGTGAGGGAGGTTATGTTATCAAACCTGTTTTACTTTTGAAATACAAAAAAAAAATAGAAACAGCACAACTCTTATTCATAGCTATCAGTAGCCAAGGTATGTGTTATGTCCCAGAAATCTAATAAAGTAAATTAAATAAATATAGAACTATTGTTTGTAAAGCACATCATGATATGGAGAAAACTGAGCTACTAGGTCAGATCTGTGATCTCCAATGGGGCTTTCTAGTTTGCTTATCTGTTAGCTTTGTGCCTCTCTAACTCTGATTATGGCATCACCGATCATCATATTAAATGCAAAAGCGAATATTTATTCGCTTATTTGGATGTATTTTCTGGCGTTTATAAGAGTCAACTTCTTTGCACAGATGTTCAGTAACAATTTTTTGTTTAAAATTTAAATGACAAATTAAGTTATATAGCAAACAAACAAGTTAAAAGTATGTTTTTGGAGAATATTAAGATCCTTTAAGTAAATTAGTGGTTACTTCTATCGTTTGTACGTTAGCAAAAAATGCCACAAGCAATGACCAAAAAGTGGCCAAAGAGAGATAAATGGCAAACGCTGTCCTTTGATATTAGGTCCAGGTCGTTAAATTGCCAAGAAGACAGCCTGAACTATGTCTAGAGAAATTGCCGGGAGCCAATGTGCCTTTGACCTATTTTAAGTGTAGACTTCTTTATGTCTAGAAGAAACCAGACATCGTTTTTGGAATTGAAACCTGAACAAAACTTTATGGATGCTTATGACTGATTGTACTTGGAAATTTGATCTTATCTGAGTATCAAGTATGATAAATTCCAAATAGCAAACTTTTTGGAGGATTAGCAACGACACACATGTGCGGACATGGGCAGTTTTTACTTTAATGGACGTATAGTGATTACTGCCAGTATTTTTTGTTCACATCGATGCTTTTCTGGACAGAGTTATTTTCAAAGTAATGAAAGGACGTCTTGGTCAGTGGATGAAAGTACAAGCGCAAAGGTCTGTGCCTAAGTAATCTGGCAATTCTTCTGCCATCTTTAACTGATTATCCTGTTAAATGAATTTCTATTTATTGTTAGCCTTTGTTGTTTTACTATACTACCCCTTATGTCGAAGTTGATTAGAAGACCAGCAACTTATATTTAAGAAATACACTAATTAGGGTACTTTCTCCAAAAACGATTTTATACAACATCTGAAAGATCAAAGTCTACAACAAAAATTGTTAGTACTGATAAATTTTCTCGTTGCTGGGATTAAATCAAAGCTATGTATGAAATGTACTACATTATCAAGCTTCGCGTATCCAGGAATGTTCCACATTAATATTTGGACAGAATTCACCTTGACATTTGCAAAGCAACGTGCTTTGTGGAACGAGAACGTTAGAAACTTGACAGATAACAAAGCTTATTTTGTACCATATGCCATCGGTTATTTTAAGTGCCTTGTCATGGATGTAATAACAATCTTACCACTCAATGCGGTTGAAGTTATTCCATCTACAACTGTGCAAAAGGATAGCACTTGATATAATTAAAAAATCAGTGCTGGGATGGCGTTTCTGCTGTTTGCAGATTGGCAACTATTTTAGTGTCTCTGTTGACAAACGGGATAGTTTTAGATTGTTTTATGCCATAGCAGCAGGAATACTCAGTTGCAATATTCTCACTTTGACATTAAACACATGACGGGTTGCAAATTGGAACCTATATAAATTCACTGCTATTTAATCTCTGAAACAGAAACTTCGTTTAAACTGGCCAGATCCGTCGTACTGTGATTGAAACCTTGGACGCTATCTGCGAGTGTATAAATGACATAAACAGGGCTGCCATTGTAAAATGGGAATAAGAACCATGTTGTGTTACGAAAAACGTGGTATTGCTCTGACCTTCGCTGGCTGAATTTATGCAATTTTTTTGTTAGGACGTACACTTTTGACTCTGTACGTGATAACATAATCTGCTTAGTTTTTAAACTGATTGACTGTTTACAACCTGACGTTATTTAAAAATCTAATAGTGTAATCATTAGTTCCTGAAAATAACCACAGGACTTACATCCGAAATGAATATAGTCTACTTAGCAGCATCAAGTGCTCATGGAATCAGCTTACAGCAACAAAGGTTCTTCTGAATAGGAGACCTTGATTTTAAAGTGTCTTTGATTCAATAAGTGATACGTGCACTATATTTGCAATATCAACAAGAAACTAAAACAAAGTTGGATTTACGTGTTACACAGTATATGGTCTACTCTGTGAGTGTGTATACCGTTAAATTAAGCACACGATATGGAATGTAATTTCACTGAGAAACCCTGTCGACCATTAGCTCAACTAAACTTGTTTTTTAAAGTTCTGACATAACAATTCAAAGATGACTAACAGAGAAGCTGCTAGAGCAAGCTAAGCAGTACATATTTCACCATAGCATGCTATACGATATACCTTTCAATACTATGCCACAGATTATTCCGTATCATAATACACACCATACGATATCATCTCATTATATATACTTTACCATACTATACCATACATAATATCATGACATTTCATAAACAAAACCATGCCATACACTTATTTAATGTCATATACTATATAATACGCCACACCATGCCAATTGCGTACCGTTCTATATCATACCAAACAACATGCACTATTATGTCAAATCAAACGTATCCTTGGTGTATCATAGCACATTTTTAACATTTACTAATCAACCCTACTATTGACGTTCTTAACTGCAAGCTTCATGAAAAATTTTCATTTTGGATTAAATGATGTCTTGCATACTTTTACGTTTATTGTTGAGAGGTACCTTTCATGACGTCTACAGCTAGTCTTGTAAATTAGAAAGATGCTACCATAAAACGTGCATCCAAATGATAACAGGTACATTGACACAAGGACTATCAACTACTTCTCACTTATAAACCAGCATGTATTTAGTACAAACAAAGGGAAAATCTCACTAACGTCTGGTCAATTGCTTCTCCAACTTCTTGTACTGAATTTTATCATATATATCAAGTTAACGAGACGATATTACTAAATAATGTCTTCGTCTTCATTTGAAGATTGAGCACCAGTAGCGCAAGAAACGTAATTATTACTGAAAATCAAAGCAATTTGAATTATAAAAGAGACATGGACAAGAGCACTCCAGTTTTAGCTCTATTGGACAGCTTTTGATATTAATAAAGTATTTGATAAACAAGGAGTTTAATAAATCTAGATAGTAGTTTCTACTTTTTTCGACCATCAACAGTCTGGAAAATCTGGAAGTTACTTTTTCATTTTTTGAGCAGATATCAGTTGCTAACTAATTTCCTCCTTCAATACCTTAATGCAAGTAACAGTTCTGATGCTCTATTAAACAAAATTGCCTGGTAATGAACATCGTTCTAATCAGAGGTGTTGCTGAAGTGGGTACAGGAGGGTGCTACACCCCTCCAATCTTGCGTATGCCTGCACAACGGAGGTTTTCTTGGCAAGTGACAATATTTTGTGTTTATCTTGTCTTTTTTTGCTTTCGGCGTATTTCAATAAATCCTGTAAAAGATTATAACATAGCAATCTACAAAAAAACATGCTAATGTTAATGAAATTCGCTGCTTATAAGGGAAGAGGTCCATGTGTGTTAGTTTACTTTAAATTAATGGCTCACCACTAATACCAAAAGCGTTATCATTATCTATATAAATGATTTACTTGTTTATAAGAACGAAGGAAATCTTTTTATCCTGCGCGAACTTTTACTCTCCTACACCTTCAAAGGACATACAGATTTAGGACATGTAAAAACGTTAAGGAATGATGGATGACATGACAATGTTCAAACGAAAAAGAGTTAGACGTCTTGTTTGTAAAGAGGAATTTGATGATGATTATCGGCAAAAGTAAAGTAAGAACGAACATTGAAGTCTTCTGGCAAAAAAGTAAGTATGCCGGGTATGAATTGGTCAGTGCAATAGAAAATCTTTTCAAGCTTTGTGCATAAAAGGAGAAAGAGGTAAACTTTAGATTTATGTGCTACTCTTAGGTGCCTAATTGCTGGGGGTTCCGAATAAGAGGAGGGTTTGAACTGCTTTTAAGGAGCTTATTGGTGGGGCTCGGAATATACAGGAGGGGTCAGAATGGTATGCAGAATTGCAACAACGTGGTTGCAATGGTGCAAAACTCTCATAGATAGAGAGTTCAAACAAACAAATAGGTTTTTCCAGTGAAACTCACTCCAGGAAAGTCATAGTAAATAAAGTAAAAATATCGACACAAATATTACTGCATACCTTATTGAGCGGGGTCTTAATAAGAGAAGGGGTTTTAAAAATTTTTCAAGCATCATACGAGGCACTTAAATTTTGCAGACGTCTGCCTGTAAGGAATTGTAGAGGGAAGGAGGAGACGAGGAAGGCCAAGAAAGCGATGGGTGGACAACATCCCAGAGTAAACGGGTTTGAGTGGGGATGAGATAGCAAGATAGAAGTCTAGTCTGAAGACAGAACTGTGTGGGGGGAGAATGGTCAAGTCAGCCATCGATAGAATGTCTTCAACAATATTAAACAATTATTTGAAGTAATTAATGGAAATATTTTATGTTATTTATCTTGTTTTGATGTCTTCATTCAGTGTGAAAACATTAGCGCTAGAGGTATGTTACCAAAACGTGTTCTATTGCTCTTCTTTAAGTCAATTAAAGAAAATTTGCAGAGGTTAATTTGTTTTGTCGTAGGATGTAAGGATCCAAAGTTAGTCTGAACTTAGAATGAAAATTAAGATGAGATATGCATTGCATACTGTTTCCACTTTGGAATTTCACACGATGTATCTTTTGCTAATCTAATGTTTTAGCTCGTTTGATGTCATGAATCTATGATTAAATTAATGCCAAAGAGGATAACAAGTCCTGCAAGGCTCGAAAAGCTAACATATTCAAACCTTCAAACACAGCTTTTAAATTTTGTCGGCATGAAGTAGGTATATTTGAATCTGAGCATAAACGTAGGTGTATTGTTCAAAAAATATCTGAAATTTGATTACAATAGGAACATACCAGAAGAAACTTTTGACACTAAAGATGACACAAGCTCGTGACAGGAATTCAGAAATTAAAGAGAGCAACTAAAGAAAGTAGAAACTGTCAATTCTGGCAAGTTTGATCAACTGATCAGGATAAAAGAAATTGACATTGATTCTAGAAATATATCAAGCTTTCCAAGGTTAAGCTCCTAAGCTAAGCAAAAAGACTGGAAATCGTTGGGAAGGGAAATGTTTGCAATTTACTTGTTTTATGCAACAGCACTAAAATCATCATGGGCTTTTCGCATGGTTTGCCAGGGGGTAGCTTCCACTCCCTAGAAAATAGAAGGTTTGAAGGAAAAAATACATGACATAAGCATTTTGCAGCAGTTCTTTCAGTTCAAGCTGGTTATTGCACTTGGAACAGTAATTAAGCTAACGAAGATCTCTTCCAACATTATCAAGAACCCTGTTTATTATCTCGGTCTTCTGGCTGTTCACTTAGTCGCATTGGACAGTCAGCATGCAAAGGCCTGACAGACATTGATCACCCATCGATCTTAACTAGGTCTTCACCCTGTGCAGCGCGTTGAAGTACTTTTCCACTCTCGATGTTGTTGCAAGCAGCATCAGTGTGATGAAAATTGCCTCGCACACAACAGAAAACAGAGTAGGCTGCTTTTATCAGCTCAATCATACCCATAGAGTTGTCATCCAGTGGCTACTACTCGTGGATCACATACCAAGCTAAAGTTTCTTCCACAAGGTTGATACATTCTTGACAGATGAAAAAATGTGCTTGAATTTATCATTTTTCTGTTTGTTGTATATCTATTTGTTCGTGGGTGAAATACCATTTTGCATCCAAGCTCTTTCGTCTGAGCAAAATTTTTCCACAGGAGAGGTGATCACCCATCTCCTACAACAGTAATCTCATGTTAAGATTGCCTCCTTGCACTTTTTCTTGCTCGTACCATGAAAACGTCTAATAACGTCTCTGATTTTCCATTTAAGACACAGAATTGATCTTCTATTCAGAACTGTTCAAATATCATGTTACGTTGTCCAATAGGACACCTGATATAGACATAGACAGTGAAGGTTTTCTTTCATGCGGACATGAATTTTCAAAAGAAGTTAGTTGCTAGAAAATATATTCCTTTGGCTTTTTTAGATTTATTGAAATATGCATTTTACGTCTATAGTTGTACCGTCAAAAGACTACATAGTAGAAGCATCAAGTTGGAAAATCATCGGCGTCAACACTGAGATAATTTAAATGGCATTTTAGTATTCAACTAATAGTAACAAATGTGAGTGTGACCAACATAATTTTTTTTAGAAGTATAGCCAAGCAAATAAAATGGTGTAGAATTCTTTGCAACTATTCAATATTTTCATGTCTCATGTTTGGCTAAGAGAAATCACACACATTGTTGTAAAGTAAAATAGCATTTATTGATACTTTGCTGTGAATCGTTAGTTGCAACAAATCCAGTCATACAGAAATCGAAATATGAAGTTTTAACCCTCGTGTATCTAACTTTACTGCATTTCTCAAAATCACTATGAAACCTACTTTTAAAAGATAGTTTTGTCATAAAAAGCCTCGTCTTGGAGGACTACTTAGTGGCTATGACTGTAATGTGAAGTATACTAAAATATATTTTATTAATGTATATTTAAATTGTAGGATATGACTGATACAAAACATAATTATATAGCAATATTGTAGACTCCTCTTGACAGGAACAGTCTACAGATAATTATCAAAATCCATGATATAAAACTAATTGATGACTGCAAAGCTTATACAAATATCTTTTTTAGCTTTTGATGCTGACATCATCAGACATTTAACGTTGCAGCCTAATAGCAATAAAATGTATATGTATCAAGTTCTGCGACTGTAGTATGATATAATGGTAAGCAGGAGTATTATTTATTAAAAGCGTTATTTGTATTTAGCTTTGTTTAACTGATATCTTCATTAGTTCTTAGAGACAACTATGTTATAAAACAAAGCATTGTATCAGACTATTTTGAGAAGAAATAACCTTTGTCACTGTCTGCATTAGCTTGATCATGACATGAGCATGTCTTAGATTTGATTCAGGTATCGTAAATAAATACGATTACATTTTACCCTCTGCGAATACAGACATTTATGTAGAATGAAAGATTGTGCAAGAGCCTCTTTGGTTGTATGTTTATAAGACGCACAACAAAGATATCAGTCATTTCTTTTGTGTAACAGTATCGTACATAAAATTAATAAAAAGCAAGTTTGTTGCTTTTTAAGGTTCAGACTAGGACACAGTACGTAGATACTTGCAAACATTAATGGTTAATGAATCAAAATTTTATTTAATTCTGTTGTTGTATTTCTCCTATAGTGGTGATAAAATGAGTCACTCTGGATTTTGACTCATCAGATGTTAATGTCATAGTCTAGCACCACAGTTAAGAATGTCCGTGAATTTTTCCCCGTATTATCCTTTCCAATTCCTGTTTCCAATCTCAACGTTTTTATAATTCTTTTCTTTCTATAACTCACATGCTCTTGTTATCCTACAAGGCATGAGGCTACTGTACGTCTTTATAAGGTATGTTGGGAGCAGTGAATAGCCAATCACTAATCTAAGCAGAGCGACCTTGTTACTTCCTTTTGACGTAACCACAAGTCGTCTTTCTTTGAGACTGCAGTTACGGAGAGTTGGCAGAAGTGACATTCAAATACAATCAAAGTCAGGGTGTTTGAATCAAGCATCATGTACTTTAAAATTTAACTATTCATGTCACAAGTGTCTTACCATGTAGAGCAATACATTATGCATCCTACGAAACTAGCGAATATGCTGTAATCAAAAAAGCTTACCCTATTATCCTCTCGCCTGGTAGGTGGCAGCTACGGTTACTGCTCGCTGTTCACTGCCAGAAATGGTATAATGATATATGGCAATCCACTATTTCAAAGTCATGTCTGCCTGCTGTATCTAATTTTAGCCTTCAGGAGAACTCTAAATGTCATTAATTCATGCTGCAATAAAGCTTGATGTGGAAACAATAATCATTTTAACTTCTAATCAACAGAAAGTGAATTGTCATTTTTCGTCTATTTTTCATGGCTTCTGTTCCCAATTGCTCATCAAAAACGGGAAATCGGATTCAAAGGAGATGTTATACTATATGAGAGTCATACAATATTTTTCATTAACCTTGTCTACAGGCATATATTTGTGCATACCCTTCTTGTTTTGAGAACTATACCCAGTACAAACACAAGCTGTAAATATGTGGAATTCTTTAGCAGTAAGGGCTATTTTTACAATGTGTAGCACCAGTTAATCCTCAATTCAAAAAAACCGTAAACAGTAGTTATAAACAGACCAATTTTAAGCCTCTTAACCCAAGTCATTCAATTAAATGGTAACCGTAAAACTCAGCCATTGAAATAAAGAACGGTATGCTTGAATAACAAATTTGAGAAAAAAATTTATTGGAATAAAGTCAAATATATTTTGTAAACCAACATATCCTCGTTACTCTTTTGGTAGAATTATGCAGAACATTACCTTTAAGTTACATAGTAGAGAATGTCTGTGGCCATCTTACTGAGTAAGATCGCTTATCAAGAAAGAACTACTGCATGAAGCATAATTGCCATGTATAGTATTCAGGGGGATATCAACGGAAAATTTGAATAATTATTTACGTTTTTCATAAATACATGCTACTACATTCCAAGTGATATTGTCTTGAAAAGGGTAACATTTGCTTATTTATGTCAAGACGAGCTGCCGTGGTATAGTAGATACTACGGTTGTTGCGAGTTCGAATCCGCGCCATCACAACCAAAATACGATTGGCGAGAAAAGGAAAAGGGAGCCCACTCTCGTAAAGAGTGCACGTCCTAGTAAAATCTCCTAACATTGTCATGGGAATCAGCTACGCTTGATAACGAGTATTGCCGCAATAATAGTCGATACAGTCGCATCTACGTGCTGAAAGGGTGCTTATGTAACATGAATCTTCCTCTGAAAGTGGGAATCATCATTGAACAACTAACAAGATTTGCTTAACTAAAGGTAAACACTAGAAATAATAATCCAAAATAAAACTAATACATGGAAGTAATGACCAGTATGCCTTGAAAATAATTGCTTTGATAAATTTTGGAAGTAACTACATAGGGGCGGACCCAGAGCAAATCTGAAGGGGGTCGCAGTTGATACTTAGGGCGCTGATAAATTTTCGGAAATTGCTAAGGAGCCTAAGCTGTATACAATCATTTCTGTCCCTAACTACTGACAGAAGGTCCTTCATCATAGTCTGTGCAGGTAAAGGAGTGCAAAATGTCTAAAAAGTGACGCCAGACATGTTTCAGCTCGGCTAAGGGTGCAACTTGGGACAGTTCCCCCTTCAATCCACCACTCTAACTACAACAGTATTGGTAACATGGCTCGTGCAGTTGTCTAATTCGCCATTATATTTCTAAACCATCGGAGCTTCAGTCAGCTTGTTAGTTTGAGGAAGTTTCTTTGTTTTATTAACTGGACTTTTCTCTTTTACCGAATTAGAATTAATTCCACAGGAGTGTTAAATAACACGAAGCTTATTATTATATCTTTGACTTTTACTGTTAATGATAGTTTTCAAACTTGTGGGTTGTCATTTGCTTTCCCAATTCTGTTAGAAAAAGTCAATTGTGCATACAACAGAGTGTTTTGAAATGAAACAGCAATGTTATTTGAATGCTCATTAAAATCTTGAGGCATTTGATCTCCATTTCTGCATTATAAAGCATACTGTAAATAGTGAACTCGCTGTTTTATAGATTTGGCAAGGCATGACATTGAGGACAAATTTTTCACTTCCTGACAAACGTTTCGTAAGTAAACGTCTGCCATTGTACTAATCTTTAGAGATAAATTCTCTTAACTTCCTACACCTAAGCTCAGACGAATATGGTTCTATCCAGGTCACTCTCTTACTGACATTTATTTGAAAGATAGAGTGACGTTTGCAGATCACAAGGTTTCTTTGGGGATTTCAAGAAAGATTACGGTTTTTCCGTGATCTTTCATCTCCGTGTCAAATGGGCTGATAAGATTTCAAAGATGTTACAAAACTAAGTCGTTTTGGCAAATTGCCCTTACAATCTACTCTATTGTTACTTCGCGACTACGTGATAGAAGTTTTATCACGAAATTTACCATACAGCCATAGATGAATGATAATCAAAACTTTAATTCCAATTTTCAGTTCTAGAATGTACAATCCTTGCTTTTTATCGAAGAGTGATTATTCTCAGATTACAGTACCTGGATAACTGTTCGTCAACGACCCTTGCAGTCCTTGTAAGAAATGCCGTTGAAAGGTCCGCGGGGAATTACCAGAATATTTGTAATGTTTGAGGTTGTTATCAAATGTGAATGAATAGAGTCCAACTTGAAATGCACCTCGGACACGTGCCCACTAGTTCTTGATAAAACAATAAACTGTTCTTTTTTCTTCATAAAACCCTTCGTTGACAGATGCCTGAAAATGCATGTGTGCCCATTTCTATTTAGCTGTCCTTTCCTTTTAATACATTTTGATTGATATAACAATGTTGTTATATTTTTATCAAGCTTGGGAAAATTGATTTTTATTAGCTAACTTGTGTGTTTAAGATCAAAGTGATGTGGACCCTGGAATTGTTTCTCTTTTTAAAACTTTTCTCTTTCCTCCTTTCATTGACTCGAACCTCCCCTTCCACACACACACACACACACACACACGCGCGCGCGTGCGCAGAAACACATATACACGCAGATTCACAATCACACACACATTTCTTTAAAATCTGCGAGCCCATGTTGACAAAAAACAAAATTAGGTTTTAGAGATGTAGTTAAATCAACCATGACTCTTACCCCATTTACTATATAAAGTGGACCGTGGTTTTTCAGGGGGTTTCTTTTTTGTGACTATAAATATTATTTTAATATAACTATATAACTGTACCTCAAGCTTTTAAATAAGCATACTGTTTCACGTTTGCTCACAGGCTACCAATAGCAATATGAAATTAATTTCTTATGGTGATAGGATAATGCAGGCATAATGTCCATTGCTGATAGTTTATCATCCATCTTTTCCTCTAGTGACAGTGTTGTGAAAATAACAAGCAGATCAAGTGCTCCTATGCTTGAGCAGAGCAGTGTATATACGAAAATTATGCCTCTGTTTGTGAAGTGGACAGATTCTTCCTCGTGATTAAGGAATTGTAGGTGGAAAATTCGCGAATAGAAAGTTGACTTATATAGAAAGGCACTAATGTTACAAAGTTTGTATTTATGTTTAACATGACTCGTAATATAAACTAGCCTCATGTCATTAATTTTTGTGAATCGTCTACATACGACCTCTATTTGCTTGTATAATTACTTATGACAAAATACATGTTATATATAACGAAAGGCTTTCTGTGTGACAAAACAGCCGCCAACACCATGTTGCTATTGTTATGACAATTATCTGGAAAGGGGATGGGACCTTCAAATCGAACTACGTTTAGATCACAAATTTAAATAAGCCTTAACAGTGAATGTAGACAGTTCCGATACGCATAAAAAGCGTAATTGCAATATATGAATTTCTGTGCCAAGGTGAATCACGGTATGTAGGTCACACAATCACTCAAAGATTAGGTGACAGGATCAAACAACATGTTCCAACAACTGTACGCCAAGCATCAATTCCTCCTAGAGAAAAGCGAACTCGCTCTTGCAAAGCGAAAATGATTGCCAAAACATGCGATTCTGCCTTAGGCTAACATTTACTACAAAATTATGAATGCGCCACAATGTATGAGAACGAAAATTTTCGAATAATTGGCACAGCTAGATCATCCTTCCATCTAACCACATTGGCGTCTGTCTACATTAAAGCAAGAATTTCAGTACTCTGCAGGTAGAAAGAGTTCGTTTTTTCAGTTGAAAACTTCCAGCAATGCTATGTTTTTTCATTTTATCTTTTTCTTTTTTTAAGTTGTTAATGATTGGCTAGTTTCAGTCAATGTTTGTCATAAAAAGGTTACCATAGATCTATACCTTTCTTTCTAAAGTTTTATACTTTGAAGAGTGCCAGACGAAAATACATACATAAGTATGTTTTTTTGCGCAACTTTTAGAGGCGACGATCTTTGATTGAAAATGCTGACTGACTGCTAAAACGATAGATTCCGTCTGTTATGAGTACGATCTATTTTAAGGGGGGGGGGTGGGTTGATCCTTGCTACTATAACATTTATTCATTGAATTTGTACTGCTAAATCCCGCCTTCAGCTTTAAAGATGTATGGCTTACACCGCAAGAGACCTCATAATCCATAGCTTTTATTGACTTCATGAACTACAGATAGACTTTTACGAGTCGTAAATGTAAAAGTTCCAAAGATTCAGTTTAATACAAATGTGCATTCCATGACGTTTACGTCGGCGATATCCGACGTTTACTTTGCTTTTACGTCGTCGTAATGGCGTATTTTTTGGTTTGTAAAGTTTGTGCAGGCATACATTATTAAAAGAAAAGGTCGCCGTAGCTTTTATGGGCTTTTTGCATGTAAGCAATGTAAGCATTGCCTGTGGTTCAGCAAGTATTGACATACA
The DNA here is from genome assembly GCA_024741275.1 of Chironex yamaguchii. NCBI lineage: Eukaryota > Metazoa > Cnidaria > Cubozoa > Chirodropida > Chirodropidae > Chironex > Chironex yamaguchii. The sequence continues at coordinate 14,179 of JANTCA010075806.1, forward strand.
TTTTGTGTTGCACTCCACTCATGTGCTCAATTTTTCTCCAAACAAAGCTTGTCTATATTTTGAGGTTCTACGGTCCAAGTCTTGCCCGAAAGTTTGTGGTACTTTTCTTAGAGGGTTTTTGACCATGACTTGAAGGTAGACTGTTGGCGTGAGTATTACAAGTAATGCACCTTGGGTTTAAAGCTGATCAACATAATTAAATAACAAATGGGGCTATTTATTTTTAAATTCGCACGAGCTAACAATGATCGATTTCTGCTCTTCTGGGTACTGACGGCGAAATGTAAAACAGAATAGTATTTCCATGAAATTAAGTGGGCCTATCTTTTGTAGCATGTATGAATAACGTACGTTGTTTAATGCGCCCTGCTCGGGAATAGTAAATATTATTTTTTTCTTCGTGAATCATTTTACCGAGGAAAATTTTTAGCATTACTTTGTTGTGTGACAAAGTGGCAATTGCCCATTCGGTTGTTTGTCAGATCTTTTCATTAAGTTAATGTATCAAAGTGACCGTTACTTTTTCTCTGGCCAAGAGTTCACTAGGCTGGGATTACTTCACATCTAGAGTCCTTTTAGATTCAATTTTGTCACGTCATATTGACTCATGGCCTGACGAAATTAGATCGTTGTTGAGGTTATGTGAATTGCTACTTACCGGGATTGTACAACGCATTTTGTAAACCTTTCACAGAAAAACTCCTTCAAGGTAATCATATTTTTAAGCATATTATTTTAGCAGGAGAAAAGTCAATTCCATGTTGTACAATTGTAATAATAATAAAAAAAATGATAATGACAATAACAATAATTTTTTTTTAAAACTTCATTCTGGTATATATTTAACTAATTATACAAATACAAATCTCTCTAATGTTAGGTAACTT
>JANTCA010075817.1:0-15063 GCA_024741275.1 Chironex yamaguchii
AGTGCTCATTACGTCAAAACATGTAGAGCATATTAGAAAATTTGGTGCACGAACCTGCTGAGCATCCTCCATCGTGGCGTGAAACTCCGAGTAACGAATATGCTATTTAGTTTTTTTCTATATGTAAGCATATGTACCTGTCACGAGGGGACCATTACCACAATAACTGCACTAAGCGAGGGTCAACCGGGAACAACCTGGCAATTCTCAGACTCAAAGCCAACACTGAAACCACCATGCCAATCCAACACAAAGGTTTGGTACAGGACATTCAAAGTCTTTGGTTTCACGATGCAAAGACCAGAGGTGAATAAGAGGGAATTTCTTATATTTCTTTTTGTATTTCAGGAGACCTAGTAATGAACTCATGTGTGTTTTGTAAAAATATTGGACTATTCATATGCTAGTGAATCAGTACTCAGCAGATAAGTGTAACAATCTTTGACTTCTTTCCAGTTGAAAGAAAGTGCTCAGTTACACAAATGCGACCAGTATTAACCAATACTGAATGCTATATTATGCTTTATTTCTTTATGTATATTTGTAAATCTATGTCGACTATAAGTAGAAAAATTCTACCATGAGAGTTAAACTGAAATTTAAAATCATGATAAGCAGGTTGTAAAGTAAATACAATTCAGACATTTTGAGGTTGTTTTAAAGTTTGGGATTTGCAAATTGTCTCAAAATAGTTTTTTTCAAAGCAAAATAACAGAGACAGACATTTATGACGTTGACTGATAGATTATTGCGATAAAAGGTAACTTAAAAGAGGCTCAATTTATCACTTGATTTTGACTTACGCTGTTTAGGTCATCCAAGGCGAAGGTTGTGGCACGAAAAGTTTCTAGGCACCTAACCGTTCCCAGCTTTCCTTAGCTAGCACTGCGTCTGACATCATCTGGCATTATGCTAGCTGTAGTATAACTTGCAATCACTTGTCCAGTATTAATTGAAAACATTAATATCAGACAAAAAATAATACGAGTTGTATATTTTACTTTTAAGAGACAGTACAGCAGAGTTTATTTTAATGGAGTCAGACTAATTCAGTACAATGGATATATTTGGTGAGACGTGAGAGCAAATATGTCTATGAAAATAAACCAATGAGAAACAGTTGTTTTCTTACGTCATTTTAATAGTTTAAAACTAACTAAAAAAGAGTGGATGCACCTCAAACTTTCATACTCCGCCTTATAAAGAGGATTTCAGTTTCTGGAACTGACAAAGTTATAAAGGGTAAATCAAAAAAAGGCACTAGTGTCTTAAATTCTTACAATTTGAAAGGAAAAGGCATGGATTCTATGTAAAGTAAGCAATGCAACAATTTTTAAGTGTGCTTTACATGTGACAATCCTGGCTAACGTGCTGCAAGATGTCGTATGGGCGGCGATTATTTCAAAACTGAAACCCATAGTATCCAGTTACTTGAGAACATTTAAAGAAAGTCTATTTTACATTCATATCGGGAGATGACACCAAGAAGGTGTTGTTTGTCACTGGTGCTCACATGATTTATGACTATTTAGACATTACCAAATACAAACAGTTAAAGACATATCAGAATGAGAAATGATTATGTAGTTCATGCTAAAGGGCAAGGCACAGTGATTAATAAATTGCAAGCAAGTTCCTCCATTTCCAATGTTTGGTACGTCCCAGATTTAGCTAGGAGCTTAATGCCAGTGGCTCAAATGACTGCAAAATCTACAACATTATTAGAACATTAGAAAGAACTGGGCATTTGGAAATCAAATAGGAGCACTGGTTTTATTCCAAAGTTGCAAGAAACTTTGTACCATATTAAGTATAAGTCAGACAAGAGCATGAAGTAAAGCGACACAAACAACTTTTGTCGAAAGTATGTAGCACATGTAGAAGATTAAATGAGGCAACATCAAAGATACAACAGAGTATTTGAATACTCTTTTCTTAAAAAGGTCTTGAAGAAAGCAGCATAAAAAGGGAACTGACTACAAAATACACATCAGAGAAAAATGAAGTTGCAAAAAGACTATATAAGAGACAGCTAAAAGCATGCTCCACCATGCAAAGTTATCATGCAATCTACGGACTCCAAACGTTCCCAACGCTGCCTACATTACGTAACCAAAGACCTAAGCTTAGGAGGCGCATAAAATCTCATCACTCGTTAACAAAATAGAACTACAGTGAGATAATGTCTGTGATTAATGTTTATGATTATCTACAGTCTCTATGCTTTTGTGTATCTGCTTAAATTGTATTATGATTGTTTTAAGATGGAGGAACGATGACTCATAAAATAAACACTTTGTCCCTCTAATTAAGAGAAGTGTTCTTTTTATTTAACTCCAAAAGCATCATTAATTTCATATTTAAATATTTACAGTGAGCATTTCCCTAACATATAGAAATGTCTTTGACTTTGCTTTCTCTAACCTTAAGAAGCACGAAAACTTACATGCTCTTGTATTTGTGGAGTAATTAAAAATCTGGAAATTTATGTGTAAGACTATTTACTTCCTTTGTTTCAAACTAAATGTCTGCCTCATATTACGCCTTGTGAAACCTTCATACACATTTACTTATCTATTTGTACATTGCTACGAATTGTCATAGAACCATATATACCAGAAAAAATTGACAAAAGACAAAATGTTGTGCAAGTGTACGCTTCAATATAAAATAAAAGGAATGTAGTTGCTGAACAAGAAAATTAGTTTAATTTGCAAGAAGACCTACAAGACAGTTTCCCTCTCAAGAAAGGATTCTTTTTCTTCTCTACGTAATGGCAGTGAAGCAATTTCCTTGCAAAGTTGGTTGTCGTCTTCAAAGTCATCCATCATTTCTCGATCTTTTGTTTCGTCCAAGGGAAAACATAACAGAATCTCAAAAACTGTCAAAACTGACAATAGTGCAAAGGGCAAGGAAACGTGAAAATTCATCATCCATGATGTGAACCAGGGTGCAGCAGCCCCACCAAGGGGGCGTAATGCAAGGAAAAATCCCATCACTTGAGACCTAAAATAGTAAAAAGTAACAATTACCTGATTTACTCATTTTACGTGTGATAAGTTGCAACAAGAAAAAAACACTCGAGGTAACAACAAAGAAACATTGAATTGACGCTAGAAATCACAGCCAATGTTCTAGTCTCTGAAGGAAATAAATGTAATTTCTGAACAACTTCCACTAGTCGTATTATCTGATAAATCTGATAAAAGTTGTTCCCTACAAAAACAATACACGTAACTAGGAAAGCACTCAGACTGCAGACCTCTGCCAAACATATTGTGATCCCAACCAACAATATTTTTTCTTTACTTACCCTTACCCATTTTCTCCATAAGTTGTATGCACAAATGCGAAAAATTATCCTATCTCCCAGTGTTAGCGAATCATGGGTCCAGAAGTATCCGGATCACCCCCAGAATTTAATGATTTTTCCCTTAACCCAGGTTGAAAACGTCATGAAAATGCAGTCAAATGCCATCCACATGTTTTGAAATTATCTTGCTATTGAACAGACAGACAAACAGACAGACAAACAGACAGACAAACAGACAGACAAACCCTGGCAAAAACATAACCTCATGACGGAGATAATTGATTATTTTACTTCTCATTTCTTTCTATTAACATACCAAAAGTATGAGCAAATGAGGTTTCACGGAGGCATCAAGCTGCAGATGTCATGAGTCACTCAGTCCTTCATTCCTCTGGAGATCGGTAAATGAATAGCAACAGACACGTGGAAAAGAGGTCAGAAAGCTAACCTGGGTATAGTGGTGGCGCTCAACCCTAAAATAACTAAAGAAAGAAAAGAATTTGTGCTGTGTCCATCTTCTGTAAATCACGTTCCACTTCTTTTCTTTATACCTCTTCTTCGTGTTTTAATCCTCATTTGCCTTTAAATATCAATCCAACTCTTGTTACGTAATTCCTTTAGCCCCTTGGGCTCTGCTTTTAAATAACACAAATTACACAGAAAACGTTTTCTACCTCCAAATTGACACATCATTCTTACCTTATGACTGTGGGATACAGTTCTTGGGACCAAATGTATAAGGCATTCACTCCATTCGTTATAAATAGTTTCCCGATTAAACCAAGTGTAAGACGCACATATCTAATTGCTGGGGAGGACAAGAAGTATGATATAATTATCAGAACAACGAAAAAAGGAAATAACAGCATTTACGTACATGATACGGGACGTATGCTTATGTTACACAAAATGTTCCACGGTCAATGTGCAATTGCGAGTTAAAAATATCATCCACATCTTTCAACTGGTTTTCCAAGAAATAAATGACAGTTAAGTTATTTCACGATTTCATACAAGTATCTCTTATAGTCAATTAGTTCATACAGAAACTTAACGTAGCGGTAATTTACAGTACGAATATAGAAGAAAAGGAGTGACAAGAAGCTAAATAGATAAAACTGATATTAGACAAGCAAAGCAGTGGTAAACAGAGATAAGTGACATTGCCCTTTAAAAGTCATATGTGCACTAGGCATAAATAAATACTTAAAACTCTACGGGCACCGACGAACATCAATATTAACAGATCATTGGAACGCAATAGACAAATTTTAAAATGTTATTGTGAAATTTAAATCCATATATGTGTTTTTTAGGCCTGAAAAGTCAAAGTTCGTTCCAATACCATTTTGATATATATGGTGGGTCCCATCAATGTCTTGTAATTGGCCACACAAGTGTACAAGCACAGTAAATGCTACCTTAAAGGGTTGATAGCACTGTGTGCTTACCTTCCATAATCTATCCCGTAAATACTGAGTGCTGAGCAGTAAAGAATTATGTACCATTTTTATAGTTTCTGGTAAAATCCAGTTGTACGTTCGAACCCACAACCTTGTGCATGCCCAGCGAACAGTCTACCACTATAAAATTGCTCGGGTGTTTCCAAAGCCTAATAGGTTTGAATCAGAGCTTTAACACTGCTTGAAATTTCCAATCAAATCACCAAAAGACCAATCAAATTTCTCCAAAAGCGTGCCGGGAATGTGAAATGGAATTAGCAAATTATTGTAGTACCTAATACAAGCAGATTACAGACGTCTAAACTTTCCTCAAAATATTAACGTTATTTTTACGTGTCAAGGCTTCGGCACTGGGTTAATACCTAATAGTCTCAAACTTAACTTTGATACTTTGATCTTTTTTGACAGATTTCCCCAGTAACATTCGTGTTAGCCGTTAAAAGACAACCTTCCAGATAACATACACAACCACAATGATCTTTATATTAGAAATATCAACCAAAAAAGTTCACCAGGCACTTACTGTCGTCACAAAAGCCGGCAAATGTTGCACAAGGAGTGGTTCAGCTGAATAATATGTTCAATCTCAAAAAATTGCTTTTCGATGTCCAAAAGAGTTTTGTAATTAGGCAATGCAAGAATTAGGATAGTACGTGATTAGTAAATGACAATCTGGTCGATGTACCACCTAGTATGCATTGAGCAACCGGGGAAACTCACCCGAAGGGATGAGCAGGTATAAGATTTACGAAAAATATTTTGCTATATTTCACAGATTAAAAGTCTTGTAGAAAGGTACTTTTGATCCATACCTTAGTTGCTAACTCTATTTCAGTCTAAATACGTTTGTCATCACGCTCGGGTCAATAGAACCTAAATCGATGCCATATATGAAAATAATAAGTATGAGTAGAGATATCACTCAGCCAATTGTTACGTAATGGAAGACGTCTATGCTGTAAGATTTAAGGAGCTTTACAAAGGGGGAGGATCAAAATAAATGATTTTACCATTTCAATTTTCCCAATATACATTGAAAACAACACCGACAAAGCAGCACCCAGAATTTCTAATATTACGTAAGAGCATCATATTAAGCATGAGCATAAGGATATAGAGAGTACAAATAATAATAATAATTGATAAATGTCTACATACCCTCAGTATCCCTCATTGTCAAAATTGCAATACTCGAACCTGCTAAGAATGACATAAACGCACTCAGGATAAAGGTTCTTTTCCTTCCGTACCTAGACGAAAAAGTAACAAATCAAAGGAAAATCGTATTTCCACAATTATTATCCATCTAATGAAGTACTTCCTAATATGCATGCGTGCAAGCATGTATTAGGCATTTTGGTTGACCTTATAAACTCTTGTGAAGCCTCAATTGTAAATCTGTTGGATTCAGATTTACATACATGTTCCTGGATGATTATACCATATAAAGTAAATTTGATACTACTGCAGCTTAAAAATATTTTTATGGCTCGGTCATTTCCCGGCAAGAGTACATGGGATGCATAGCGTAATAATTACATTAGCGAAGAAAAACAAACAAAAAGGAAATACGAGTAGGTGTTTATTACCATTATTCAGTTTGATTATTAACGCCACAAATGTGTTGTTTTGCTGTTCAGTACCTAATATCTGATAGTGACAAACCTTTTAAACGGAGGACTTTAGACAGACCAGTAAACAGAGTATCGTAATTAAATAAGTCATTTACCATAGTCCTTCAGACTCGAAGATTCCGTTTGTATCTCTTTGCACACTCTTTGTTGGAGCTAACACAGGACATATATTACTCTTGTTTCTGGTAAGCTGTGATTGATCTGAACCGTTTCAGTTTGTCAGCTTTCTTTCTAGCACTTTACACGATGCCCGTTGTCAAAGAAAGAAAGCAGTTCCCACTTTTCAACGAGACTTTAAAGAGCTATCCTGTAGCACTCCATTGAATGCTTGCTCAGTCAAAGAAAACAGCAACAATGTACTGAATATACTATAATATACTGAATACTCTTTCGGTGGTGTGATCATTTTCAAGGTGATTTGCAAACTTTTGATTGTTGCCGACTTAATTTTAAATCATATGTTGGGATCGTGGAATTGAGATCATACTCCACGGCAATCACGATTTTATTGCTTTCTTTGCCCAACTAAATCTATTGTTGTACTCGCTATGACGTCACAAGGCTTTTCAGTCGGAAATAGTATATGCATGTCATAACTAAACATATACATATAATGTATAACTTGAAAATTAGGACTGGCAACGGATAAGATTAAGAAAATATTACAATGGAGTAACATAATCAAAAATATATAAAGCCAATTTCTAGTTCCAAGCATGTGCGTATAAGCAACATTTTTTACTGAAAAGTGAGAACTTTATTGTAAACTCTTCATCAAGCTCAGTACGAATTACGTAAATTGCATACACATTTGCAAAGAAAGACGCACATTAATGTGAATCAAGTTCCAGTTTATAATGATTTACAACTGATATACATACCGTCGTGAGCAATAGATAGACAGGAAATTCGCTGGTATTTCCATGAAACTTGTAAGTAAGAAGTCCCGTAGCATGTGTCCACTCAAATTGTCGGATACAAGAAAGAATGCATAATACAGCAAACCTTGAACAAACCTAAACGCGGTACAGTGATACATTTCAAAGTATTATTAAGGAAAAGATCATAAATTGGAAAGAGAAAAAAAGGTATTATGGCAGTTTCTAACCTATTGCTGTTCAAAAAAAGAAAAGTCGCATCATGGTAAGTCATTATTATCATTATTATTACTATTATCATTATTATTATTACTATTATTGACGTTATCACAGCATATGATGTTATTGCTGGATGAATCTACTGATTACCAAGCCATATCCCATGGCCTTAGGTGTTCAGAACCTTTCTAATGACTATTGCAGATCCCAATAAACAAGCTTTCTGTAATATTGTGAAATTAACCATGATGTCTAACTTTCCTAATCAGTGTTCCAAGATTTTGCTTACTGTACCTAACGTTCCTTTGGTGATTGGAATTATGACTATTTCTTGACTTTGCCAAATTCTCTTTAATTCCCGTTTTAAATCTTGGTATTTTTCAACCTTTTCCCTCTCTTTGTACTGTACCTAGTATCAAAAGGACAAGCGAAGTCAGCAAAGTAACATTTCCTACTTTTATTACATCTGATGACTATCTCAGGTCTACATTGCTCAATCTCTCTGTTTGTCTGGATTTCGTATCCCATATGACTGTGACTTCTTTGTTTTCCGTGACAGTTTCAATGCGGTGATCATACCATTTCTCACTTGCTGGTAGCCCATACTTCTTACAAATTTCCCAGCGTAGAGCCTGTGCCACTCATGTCTCCAGTTCTTATACTGACACTGCGCCAACATCTTGCACATCTTTATACCACTTTTCCTCAGCCATTCCCACGTTCTCTAGTCTCTAACGTCATCTGTAGCTATAAAAAACCTGCCATGTAAGCTATAATTTCAATATCTTTCTTGCCTTTCTGATTGACTTGTTGCCTTTTCTTTACCTTCCCCTAGTAGTTGTTCAGTCTTCATTGGAACCAACAGGTATTCATCACCTTCGGTTAAATTTCTCCTCAAGCTATTGCTCTCTATATCCATGCAATCTTCTATGCTAATCAATCCTCTACTGCCTTTGCTTCTCGTAACATATAGTCTGTTGACACCTCCTCGGCAGTGGAAAGCTCGATGGATCATTAACAATTTACACGTCTTTCCATCTAACATTTCAAGTTCTCTCTTTGTCCACCTTACAATGCCACCCGCATACCTCACAACAGAGACTTTCCTGGAGTTATTATTATTATTATTATTATTATTATTATTAGTTTCGTCGCACACTGTCTTTGTGAGTGGTGATAACGGCTTGAAGCATGGTGTCAACAAGACTCAAATTTCAAGCACTTTACGGAGGATCCTTGCAGAGTAGATGATAACAGTTTTCTGCTAATCAACAATTCGTATTCGTATTCAAAGGTCTTCTAATCTTTTTGGAAGTTTTTATGGAGTCGTCCCAAGTGCCCCTATTATAATAGAAATAACTTCCGTTCGTATTTCCAAAGTTTCTGTACCTCTCGTGCTAGATTTTTTTCCATTTTTTTCCATCTCTTTTGCGTCTTTGTCAATGAGAACGATTTCAAGTCTTCTGGCTTGTATGACATGATCTGTCTGAATATTAAAATCCCACAGTAGCTTATGGCTGTAAATTTCAGTAACCGTATCTGGTTGGTGTTCATACCATCTTTCTGTTACTGTCAATCCATACTTTCGACACAATTCCCAATGTATTTTTCTCCTGATGCATTCGTGGCATCGTTTAAACTCTGTTGGGGCCAACATATTATATTCAACCCGAATGTGATTTACTGTTTCATCTACCTTTCCACACATACGACATTTGTTTTCTTCTTGAGTGTCGTCAATCTGGGACTCGATAACATTAGTTCTTATTGCTTGTTTTTGGAGTGCTAGAATTAGCGATTCGGTTTCACGTTTAATTCCTGATCCTTTAAGCCACATCCATCTTTCTCTTTCTGCTTCATTATCTGTTTGTCGTAAAAACTTGTCATGAAGTGTTTTATCTTTCCATTCCTGCTGTCTCTCAATTTTTTTCCTATTCTTAAGGACCACCACACTTTCTCCTTGACAATACTTCATTTGCCTTGCGGCCACTTGTAAACTTTCACAGCCATTTCTCACATAATTTTCTAGACCAAGCTTAGCTAAATCAACGGTATCCTCTATGCTAATAGGTCCTCTGCCCCCTTATTTACTAGGGATTCAAAGTCTGTATATCTCGCTCCTCGGATGCAATCCCTTGTGTATCGTGATTAATTTTCTTGTTGATATTTTGTTTCTCTTCCTTGGTTCAATCTAAAAAGGCAGCTGAGTACCTTATTAAAGAGACTGCCCAAATGCTAATCCCCTTAATCAGCTTTGTTTCCAGAACTTTTCATACTCTCCTCTCATATTCTTTTGTGATCTTTTCGATTGCTTATTAATTACTATAATCATCATCATCATCATCATCATCATCATCATCATCATCATCATCATCATCATCATCATTATTATTATTATTATCATCATCATCAGGATCAGACTAAACTGCTTAAATGTGCTGAAAAAGTTAAATAACTTGTTTGAAATATTCCATCTAGTATATCTGGCTAAAACATTCAAGGGCCTTCTGAAGATTATGAGATGTCTTCTATTGTCGCAGGAGGTGAGAAAAGCTACTTGAGGCAAAGAGCGAAAAATCTTCTACCACAGGTTCGCTCTTCTTAATACACTCCCAAATTCCACTGCAATTTTATGCATTGCAACATGGAATGCCTTCCATTGATCTGATGCTGCAAACAAAATCTGTCCGTTCTGAAATGCCCGCCTTAACAATAACAGCTTTTTTATGACTGGCTACCTCAGCCATGGATGTAAATTTGTCTGGATTAGCCTGATTTGGAATATATGCTTTCAATTCATGATTGGCTGCCTATTCTAATCAAAACGCCCTTGTAAGTCTTGAAAATGGCACCGTCGGAAACATGGTAGATTGTGCTGGATGATAGTAGGATAGCATTAAACGATCGAATTCCTACTAGCGTCCCTTCAAATGTTAGCTAAGGGAGCTACGACCCCTTTGACCTGTCAGCCAGGCCGCCACTGGAGTGAGCTTTACGGGAGAATGGGGTTTTATAACATTTCAAGGCAATTAATAGTGAAATACGTCCAGCATTATCAGCATGACTGGTTAGACAGGGTGTCGAAAAGCTGACCAAATTCAATTAACTTGATAGCAGTACTTCAAGATTTCTTATGACAGTTTGCCTTCTCAGCAGAGACCATTGTAGAATGTACTTAGAATTTCTATTACATCACAGTAATTTCTAAATAATGGTTATGTCATGTAGTCATAGATAATTCCTACTATGAATATACTAGAAATTTCTCTTCTTTTGTCTAGTAATGCTGAACTATGGTGATTCAGCATGACTAATAATTATGTTAGCAATTTTTATATTGTATAAATGTAAATGAAATTCGTGTTACGTTAGTTCCAGATCAGAGGAGTCTGATACATAATTACAAAGTGTAATCTTACTTCGTATTGAATTTGTGAGTTTCTTTGTCAACATTCAGTCAGAGACAGAAAGTGGAGGCGCCTAGATCTACTGGATTTTACTGAACCGACATTATCGCCAAGTGAGAACCTATAGTGGTGGCATGACTGTCCTTTACATCAATTTGTATATCAAATGAGATTACACAAGGCTTGCATCGAACCTGTTTGCTGTTTAAAAGGTATTCCTGTGACTAAGGATGACCAAGTTGTTTGCATACTGGAGTTTCAGACAGGCCATCAAGGCCTGTTGTGCAAGGAGTCATATTACGTCATTGTATTGTTGGAGAGTTACTACAGCATAAGCAAAGGATCAGACATACTGACATAACTGGGTATTAAAGAAAGAAATTAGCAGTAACTGTTAATGAAGAACTTTCACATGTGACTCACCAGACAGCCAAATTTTCTAAGTTGACAACTAAAAAGTTCTTTGAAACTCATCTGGATTGGCTACGATTTCGGAGGCAGTTTGAAGTGGAGCTAGACAAGTCTAAGTTTCTTGCAGCATCAACAAAGTTCTCCTACGTAAAGTATATGGTAACCTGAGTTGTATGGTCTCTAATTGATGGACTAGCATTTACTCCTGAAGGTTATGAAAGAGCAAAGAATGTTCTGATAACAAAGTATGAACAACTAAGTGAAGTGGTAAATACTCATGTATAAGTTATTATAAACTTGTCAACAGTAACAAGCAGCCACCAAAGACAAATCCATGAGTTCTAACAAAAGTTACTAACACATGTGCAGGCATTGAAACCTATGGGAAAGTCGATGGAAATTAATGGATATGTGAGAAAGATGTTGGATAGATTACCTGTCATTTGATCAGACTTGTGCGTCTTGACAACAAAAGGAAAGAATGGTAATTTCAACATGTAGATAAAGCTTTATGACAATGATGTGAGCGCAATCCAGTGGCAGGTAGCTCTTACATGAGAAAGCATGAGTTCAGTAAAGCAGATATGACCTCTAAAACAACTCAGAGGGTACCACCTAGTTACATCTAATGTGAGAAAGACGGTCATAGAAGTAGTAAGAGGAAATCGGTAACAAGCATAGCGGAGAGGAAAGTACGTCTTAGCTCAAAACAGCTATATTTTTATTGTGCTCTGAGCAGACAACGTGCTGCAACTTGCAAGAGCTGAGAGTGCGTCAAGTGTGGAAGCAAGTATCATACATCAATATGATCAATATGCGACAAGGAAAGTCAAGAAATGAAGCCAAGGAACATTAGTTCTGAGGATATCATACTATGCGCCACAAATGGAGCTCCAGTTGCTGTCATGCCTCAGCTACAACAACCGACTTGGAATCAAGCCCGTATGTTGTGAAACTAGAAATATCGAAATGCTTCTTCAGCTGAGTCTCAGGAAAGTAGAACTGTATCAGTTGGATGCTACTTAGAAGGACAACAGTTTTCACTTTCCAGTAGAGGTTACTCGAGTCAAGAAAACATTCTAATGGAACTTAGAAACTCAGACTATAGGAAGATGAAACAAAGCTTTGGTCATTTGCGAGGTACCACAATTGAAGATACAGATAACAGGCCACATTTGCCGATAAATATGTTTTTGAGTATTCGGTGAGTATTCAAAGCTCAAAATAGAAGTTCCTCCGAAGATTGCAAAACCAAGGGAGCCGGTGGCAGAACATACACAGTTTGGATGGATTTTGATGTCAGCAGGCAATGAACTTGAGTCAAGTTTTTGCCTAGCATATTCATCTGTTAGTGATTATGATAGACTTTGCCAAATTGATGTCGTGGGAATTAAAGAAGGACATCAAAGTGAAGTTTACCAGGAGTTCAAAGAGGAGCTTTGCAGGAGTCCTGATGGATGGTATAAGACAGGCTTGCTGTAGAAGCTTGGGTACTCTTATTTTCACAACAACAAGTCAACATGTCTGACGTCTATCCAATCCATTGAACAAGCTGGAGAAGAATCCTTCACTCTTTGATGACTGCCACAATAAGGGACCAAATCACCCAAGGAATTATAGAGAAGCCTGTGATCCATGAATCTGCTGAAACAACAAAGTTAAGGATCGTTTACAATTACCTTTGTAAACCAGATACCAGAAGCCCCTCGCTTAAAGAATGCCTGGAAATTGGACCACCACTCCAAACCTTACTTTGGAATTTTTTGATAAGAGAGTGATTAAGACCAACTGCAGTAACTGCCGATCTTAAACAAGCCTTCTTTTAAATCTGCACTCGATAAAGCGATCGGTATGTCTTACGGTTTCATTGGATTCAGAACATAGACAGCAAGGAAACAGAAGTTCACCGTTTTACAAGAGCAATACTTGGATTAGTTCAGTCGCCATTCTTATTGGGTGGCACAATTGAGCACCTCCTTGATACCAAGCAGGATGAATGCCCTGAGATTGTAGAAGGTAGATTGTCTGTGGTAATTGTTATGTGGACAATATAATTATTGAAGGAAATTTATCTGGTAAAGTGGAGAAGACAAATTGTTTAAGGATGAGGATTCAAACTCCACAAGTGGCACTCGAATGTTTCTACTTTGGACACGGAAGGGATTCGTATAATGAAGAAAAGACCTATGCCAATCAGACCCTGAACAGAAGTGACGAAGCTGCTATACTTGGTCCGACATGGAACAAAGCTGAAGACACTTTAGCTGTTAAGATACCGCAAAAGGAAACACAGCTAACAAAATGAGGCATTCTTAAGTATCTTGCTTCTGTTTATGACCCACTCCGGTAAATTTCACCTGTGTTTCTAAAATTGCCTTTCGAGAGGCATGTGACCTGAAGCTCGGATTGGACAAGCCTTGCCTTTCTTTCTACGAGAGCATTGGACCAAGTGGATGAAACGACTACCAAGGACGTTTGAAGTCCCAAGAGCATTGCGTGCCTACCATAAACCAGTTGACTGTGTTGACGTCAATAGCTGGTTTTGGGATTGCCTTACAATGCTTCTTAGCACATTACTGTCAAAAAGCACACGATACAAAAAACTGTTTGGAGCACTTGAGGGCCCAGTTGGTCAGGGGCCTTTAGTTCTTGAAGTAAGGACCCTAAACTACGTTATGCCACTGCTATACTTTTAGTTTAAATCTTAATTCAGCTTGTTTAATCAGAACAAATAGTCTATATGCTTACTGCTTGCACTTGAAAGTCGATTATGTAAAGACGGTTTTTGGTTACTTTAAGATGCATGCATAATGTCAAGTTCTGATATAAATATCCTGACCATGTCATGTTACGCATGCAAATGGCATTTGCAATTTAACCGTAGCTGCTGATTTTAGCACGAGTAGACTTCGTTCAAGTTAAAGTATTTGCACCAGTACTTTCTGTAGGAAAATGTTCCTGACCACAAAGACAAAATTTATCGACAGTTTCTTATCCTTTCATGAACGATGTTTTGCATTTTAAACAAGCAAATGGAGCATTATAATGTTTGGTCAGTTTCAGTATTCATTTCTAATATTTGTGAACGTGACTTCTCTTGCGACGTTGACCTAAGAAATCTCTATTAAGCAGAATCCAAAACATGATCATATGTTTTTTTTACCAAAAAAAACAATAGTCTGGAATTGTACAATTAATAGCCTTGGTTAATAGCAATGCTACCAAATTTGTTTCCCATGTGTAGGCACGTCGTATTCGACCTTTGACTGTGCCTATTCTCCACTTTATTCTGCTCCTGACAATAACCTTTAACTGTGCTTTCTTAATCTCAGTGATACAATCAAAACCGTACTGTACTCTATCTGGCCGTGCTCCTAATACCTTCAACCTTGCCCTGCATACGATTTCTTCTTCCCAACCATCATCTCTCATTTTTACAGTGTCTTGGATTATATCTTGAAAGCTGAAACCATTATCAATAACAAGATTCATCAACTTCAACAAATTTTCCAGATTTAGCTATGTACCAATAAGTATTCAAGGAATGTTTTACCATAACAATGCAAATAATAATATCAATGATAAGAGTTATGGTAATAATAATAATGATAATAATAATTTAATTTTTTTTAAACTTCAAATTTATTTTTTGACTCAATGTATACATTTGGATACTCACTTACAGGAAGGCATACCCAAATCGATTACAATGTGTGCCAGAAATCTTAGTAACAAATG
>JANTCA010075828.1:0-36420 GCA_024741275.1 Chironex yamaguchii
AATGTGCTGATTTATAAATCATTTTAAGAGCATGCAAGATAGCATCCTCTTTTGGAGCACGTTTTTTGATCTCTAGCTTTGGGTTAGAGCTTGCCATGAGGGAATCAGCTTCGGGTAGGTTTATCGCTTTGCAATGTACAAACAAACATTCTTGGATGGATATCAAGCCCCAAAGAATCATATTTAAGATGAAACTTTTGAAATTCTCTTTTCTTTGCTGTATGAAATTGATGATGCCAACGGTCTTTCATCAAGAATCAAATCGTTTTGCGGCATTACATACTCTGCTAAGAGGAATCCTCATACATATAAGTGTTTCCATCTAACATCAATCTTTCAAAAGAAGCACTTGCTAACTAAAAGAACATGATCACTAAGTCTGATGAAAACTGAGCAAGGCAATGGCTCTGTAGTTTTGCATGCAAAGTCGGCATAGCAAAAGGGTACTGAAAAAGTAGACTGAGTAGTGAGCATGGTAACAAACAAGAATGGGCTGCAAAAGCATTGAAGCAGGAGTAATGGAAGAGAGATACGGCCAAAGTGAATCAAAGAGCAAGAGAAACCCCAAAAGACATCATGGATTGAGAGGAATGGCGTCCTGCAAATTGTCTTGGCATGTGTGTTATGATTCCACATTTTAGTGCTTGGCTGATTGTCTATTGTGTTATTGTAACCCTAATGAGGTATTAGGGTATGTGTAAAACCCGGAACGGAATACCTACGTAATTTTGACGGAATGGTAAAACGCGGAACGATTATACCCCGCCAACAATAAATTCTTCATGTAAGCAAACACTAAATCACCACATTTTCATCAATGCTTTTCACTCAAGTCTACCCTATATTCAGTTTTCAAGCACTTCCAACAACGCCATTTAAGTCAAAATGAAGGATTACATCACAAATTACTTTGTACCACTGATTATAGTGCTCCTAAAATTGGCAATATCCTATTTTAGTGCAAATTTTCCATTGAATCATGACACTTTTGGCATAAAACAGGCCTTTTTTCCTACATCCAAAGCATGTTGTAATTATTCTCCTACGTTTCTTTGTCGAAAGATTCAATGTGTTTTGCAAATATGGTGAAAGACTTTGCAATAAGGGCAGAAAGGCATGGCAAAGCTGGACTGTGGCTAGACATTTTCAGTTAACCAAGCAATTACCCAAAAATGAGAGAAAGTAAAAAACCTATGAGTAAAATTATACCAACAGAGAAGAGGCAAGAATTAAAAGCAGTCAGGACCCTTTATTATCTTGTATCTAGTAAGTAAATGATCAGCTATGGAAAGGAAAACCATGCCATTGTTTACATGGCTTGACATTCAATTTGACCAGGAAGGCATAATATGCTGCTTTTTAGAGGCAAATAAGTATAATCAGCCAATGCAGGACAATGATAGCTAATTAGTGTCTACTATCTGACAATAGCAATGGTCAGCTCAGAATCAATTGAGACTCTGAACAATAGTTCGGGTGGAAAAAGCTGTTAAAAACCAGTACACCAATTTTCGAACAAAATATTTAAACCATTATGAAATATGTAATGTTTCTTGGGTTCAGTCTTTTAGCCAATCAATTCTCCTAGTTAGCAAAACACTTTTTATTGGTCACTGCCATCACAAGGAGTGAAAGGAAGACCTAATTAAGCTTGCCTTTTAACAGCAAGCATATGCTGTTGTTTGACTTCATACTCTCTGCAAGTGCTTACATGTATCGTTTTGTAGAGGACTTCAATAGTAAAGGGTGCACTTGATAGGCAAAATGTGCTGATTTATAAATCATTTTAAGAGCATGCAAGATAGCATCCTATTATAGAGCACATTTTTTGATCTCTAGCTTTTGATTAGAGCTTACCAGAAGGGGAGTAGCTTGGGGTAGGACTAATTGCTATGCAATGTACAAACAAAGATTCTTGGATGGATATCAAGGCCCATCGAGTCATATTAAAGATGAACCTTTTGAAATTGTTTTTTCTTTTCTGTATGTAATTTTGTGCGACAAGGATGCATCCTATCACCATATCTCTTTAACACCTACACAGAGATAAGCATGAGGATGGCAATACGTGATGAAGATGGTGTGCCCATAAATGGAAGACGAATCAGCAACTTACGATCTGCTGACGACACGGCACTTATTAGCACATCAGAGAATTCACTACAGCAGCTGCTAGACAGGGTAAATGCTGTTTCCAGGCAGTTTGGCTTAGGCGTGAATGCGAAGAAGACTTAAGTTATGGTAGCTGGGAGAAATCCGGGAAGAGCCAAGATCTGAGTCAACAATGTTGAGCTGGAACAGGTGGAGAAATTCACGTACCTTGGAGCAGATATATGCTCAGATTGTAAATGTGAGCAAGATATCCAGAAACGTCTGGCCATGGCTAGAACAGCTTTGACCAAGCACACCACTATTTGGAAAGATCATGGCATCTCAAAATCAACCAAGCTCAGGTTACTTAAGACTATCATTTTCCCTATTGCCCTCTATGGCTGTGAGGCATGGACAGTCAAACAAAGAGACCTGATGCGACTTGAAGCCTTCGAGATGTGGTGCTATAGGTGGCTGCTGAGTGTACCGTATACTGCTCACAGGACAAATGACTCCATCTTGGAACAGTTGAATGTCAGGAGGAGCTTTGTAACAACAGCAAAGAGAGCGAAGCTGAAATACTACGGGCATGTGACAAGGCAGGGCAACAGCCTTGAAAAGCTGGTCATCGAGGGTAGATTGGAGGGAAAGAGACCGAGAGGCAGACCACCGATGAACTGGATAGACAATGTCAAACCTGGACTCAGATGCGCTTGGCACAGCTACAGATAGCGACACTGGATAGGAGTCACTGGCGACATGTTGTCCTCAATGCTCTTGGAGTAGGAGACGGATGATGATGATGATGATGCAATTGATGATGCCAACAGTCTTTGATCAAGAATCAAATTGTTTTGCGGCATTACATACTCTGCTAAAGGGAATCCTCGTACCATGAGATCATGGAGGGTGATTTTGTGGTGGTGAGCATCAATGGTGCAAAGGGATATATTGCAAGAGATGACATTATCACGGTGATGAACTTGAGGGAGTTTTCTTAAAGAGAGTGGCAGGGTTTAGTCTTGAAAAAGAGAAACTGGTTTTTGTTATTGATCACAATAATGAGCCACCAATCCAAAAGCAAGATATTTTAGCAGCCCCAAAAAATCTGCATGGAAGTCTATGCAAATCAAACCAACTTGTTTTCCCGTGTGACTTAAAGGATTTCATCTGCCTTAGCTTTAGTAATGGGCATTATTGGACATTAACTGCTAAATCTCATTGTTAATTTTGCAAAAAGAGAGCGTTGAAAAATAAATATCCTCTCGCAACAAATATTCCAGAGTCAAGGCTTATAGGAGGGGATTCAAAGTGCTTATCTGAGAGACATATGCTGAGATATACTGTTTTTGAGGATGTAGTTTCTTTGAGGCAATATCAAACCCACAAAACAGTTAAAAGAAATTGTAAATAGTTTGTTAAATTGAGCAATGAATCAAGTGATGATTTTGATAATTGAGAAAAATAGCAATATCAAGTTATTTGTTAAAATCAATCAGCCATCAATGAGGGTTTATTTTGCTGTGGGGGTCTATTTTATAAAAGGCAATTTAGGGCAGGGGCTTATTGGAGGGAGACTTTTGGAATTCTGTCAATCAAAGCTGTCAATGCTTGTGAATGCAAACATTCAGTATGGAGAAATAGGTAAGGGAAATATTTTTCAAAGGAACAGCTTAGATGATAATTCAGAGCTGCAAATACTGCAACATCATTGCAAGCCTGAAAAATCACCTTTTCAATGTAAGAGGTTCAAGGAAGCTCAATATTAAATGGCTTCACAGATGGTCTTAGCTTAGTTACTTAAAAAAAGCAAATGGAGCCTTTTGTGTACCCTGTGTGCTTTTTGAACACCAATGTGGTCACAACGGGTCAAAGCATACCAAGCTGTAAAAAGAACCTTTAACAAACTGGCATAGTGCAATAACCAGATTTGAAGACCATGATAAAAACTAACTTCCACAAAAAATCTATGGCAAAATCAACCCATTTCAAAAGTGTTAAGACAAGAAAGAGCCAAGGAACTGATGAAGAGCACAATTGAATAATTAACGAAAGAATACAGAACAGAAAAATTGTGGCAGCAATGTCTAGTTTTTGCAAAGGAGTGGCTGGTAGCATTCTCAATTAAAATCCAAAAGCATTCTACTCAAATTGTGCAAGTCATCACTTAAATCTATGAGTTGCATGTTGTTGTGATATCTCTTCAGTGTCAAGAGCCATTGATCATGCAAAGTCAATTGCAAACTTCTTCAAATTCCAGCGTGAAATCGTGTATAATAGATCCCATTCCTGCTTTCATCATGAAAAGCTGTACAGACATTCCATTACCAGTGTTCACCAAAATAATCAATGCATCTAAGATGCCAAACAGCCTGAAAGAAGCAGTGGGTAAGCCACTGTTGAAAAAGGAGTCTTTAGACCCTGAAAAATACTCAAATTTTATACCTATCTCGAATATTAATTTTGTGTCAAAGATAATTGAAAAGGCAGTTCTGTGTCAACTCAAAGAACATATGCAGCGCAATGACTTGGAAAAGTGTATCCAATCTGCATACAAATGCTACTACAGTATGGAAACAGCTCTTGTCAAGGTCCATAACGACATCATGGATGCAATTGATAATAAACACTTTGTCATCCTCTTGCTCCTTGATCTCTCTGCAGCATTTGATACTGTCAATCATGACATCCTTTTATCTCGTATGTCTAATCGTTTTGGTATCAGAGGCAAAGTGCTGCAGTGGTTTAGATCATACCTCGAAAATCGGCAACAAAGGATTAAGATCAATAATGTGAGACGTCATGGTTTATCCAGCCGTTTCTATGCAGATGATACCCAAATATACTGTTCCTTCACACAGCAAGACCAGACTGTCACAGTTTCAGTCTTAGAGGCCTGTGTTAAAGACATCGACGAATGGATGTCTGCAAACCAACTAAAACTTAATAGGGATAAAACAGAGCTGCTAGTCATCTGCTCAAAATTTACAACATTGTGTAAACTTGATAGTATCAAAGTCTCAAAGGAGCATATAAAAGCGTCGGACCATGCAAGAAACATTGGTGTGGTCTTTGACAAAAACTTAACTCTGGAGAAACACATACAAAACACCTGCAAATCTACTTTTTATCATCTAGAATGATATAGCTAGAATGCGAAATTGCCTATCGCAAGATGACACTGAAACTCTAGTGCATGCTTTCATCTCATCAAAATTAGATTACTGCAATTCTATTCTTTATGGCCTTCCTAACCATCTCATTGGTAAACTACAATATGTACAAAACAGTGCTGCTCGACAAGTAACAAGAACAAAACGAACAGAACATATAACTCCTATTCTCAAAGATCTGCACTGGCTCCCCATAAAACAAAGAATAGTATATAAACTACTACTGCTTAGTTATAAAGCACTTAATAACATGGCTCCTCAGTACCTAAAAGATATGTTAGAAGTCTATACTCCACCACGAAATTTAAGATCATCAAAAAAGAATGTTAAAAAAACCCTTAAAAACGTACGGAGATCACAGCTTTGGAGCATCTGCACCAAAGTTATAGAACATACTTCCTGATGACACGAAAGAAAGTGAAATCCTAGAAATATTTAAAACCAGAATAAAATCCTTACTATTTAAGGACGCTTATGACTTAAAATGACAATTTCTCATAGGTACATAAATAATAAATTGTCAAATTTGGACAATGCTTTCATTTTACATATTATATCATTATTCCTTTTAGATGTGTTTTATACATTTTATCTCCTTACTGTACACATATACATATTTATCAGTCACACATTTTACATGCTATATTTACCGTAAAATACTTTAACTCTTAATATCTCTTGATAACAGATGTAAAGGGCCATTGAACTTATGGAAATGTGCGCTATATAAGTATATTATTATTAAATTCTCCTCTATTCTGACTAGCTTCTTGAGAAGGAGATTTCACAAGAAAGGCCTGAACAAGATGAGGCTCGATAACCCCTTCTTCATGCAATGGATTGCAAGGATTGCTTCTCTAGATACCTTCCTTGATGGTCATAAGACAATTGTTGATCTGCTCAAAAAGATGAAGTACAATGTGTAGCAAAGGTGGAATTCTCCCACTCCTGGAGATTCAGAGGCAATTCACAACATTTGCACTTTCTTTCAATTTATCGCTGTTGTCAATGTTGTCACTGACCTTTTACAAAGTATTATTATCATGAAACAGATGGGTGTCTTGGTCCAAGTATTTTCTTCATAAATACAGGTTCAGGTTTTAGATGTAATAAGTTAAATCATGCTGAGTGTTATTTAGGAAGGACTCATGAAGTAAAATCTTAAAGACACTATGACCAAATTCTTCATATAGTAATGTTGAGATGAAAAATTTCAAGTTAACATTTCTTTTGTGATTTAACATACAATAACAAATGCAAAGGGCAATGCAGGGTGTTTATATCTTTCATTGTCTACTTGTTCTTTCATTGCTCCATTTGATATTTCAGCACCTTTCACCTTCATGAACAGGATGGCACAAAAAATCCAGGAACGGAATGTTGCAAGAATGTGCAAGTTCGATGTTATGAAACAGTGCAAGTTCGATGTTTTGAAACATGGAGTGATGTGAGATGGAATAACAGATGAAGAGATTAGAATTATTTTCCATTTGTGAGTAGGGTGTATCTATATTGTGGCTCTTAGTTATCTAGATGACACAGTTTAAAAAGAGAGATAGAAATGAAACTGATAAATGCTCAGCATTGCAAAGGGATATTTCTCTGCTGTTCTAGACAGGCAATAAATTAATGCGAGATTCATGTCCAAGCATCAACAGAAAAATTCATGTACAGCAAAACATTACCAAAGTCTATATTTAAAGAAATGTAGAATCAGACTCTCCAAAAAGATATTGAAACAAAACAGCTTGTGGCCAAATAAAGTGAAAACAAAATATGCAAAATCTTTTATACCTCTTTCATCACTGTGGCAAACAATTCTGTTCAACAATTTATCAGGACATAAATGAACCTAGTGATAAGTACTACCAGCACAAAGAAAGGAACAAGAAAAGGAGAATTATTAACTCACTTGAGTTCAGCCAAACTAACAAGTTCAAGACTGATCCAAGCAGTAAAAACTGATTGTTTATGTCACTACATGTCAACATGACAGCAATGATATACTTATGACAAGATCAATGTCTGCAGCTGAGTGCTGAATTGACTACTGGCATGTGTGAACTAAGCACAGACTTCAGGCTAGGCCTACAGGATTGTGAGCAATTATGAACAATGTTAAACTTCTCACATCAGTAACAAAAGCAAAATTGCATTCACACAGAAATTTGAATGATACTATCTCTGACTAGCAGCACAGAAGACAAATGGGTCCAGTTTAGGGGCACTGCTTACAGAAACAACCCAGGAGATACTTGGCAAGATGAAGAAAAGCCACTAAGACTAGCTTTTGAATAAGGCTGCCTAAAGTACATGGCAAACACTCTTGTGAAGCAAGTGTGTCCTGATGTGACAGGTTCGAAGGATACCAAGAGAAATTTTATGGTTTGCATAAGAATTTGTTATGCAATAATTAAGATACAGGAAAAACAGTGACTAGCAAAACAATTGAGAAAAAATAGTCTGTTTTTAAAGTTTTAAATGCAAATTAAATGTCCATTGATGCTTGAAATAATCTAACATCTGTAATAACAGGAACCTATGTGTACATTGTAAGTTGTCACAAATTGATTTCATATTTTTATGCTCCTGAGTATGGGGAGTTTACTTTTTGCCTAGACTCATACTTATCAACAACATATTTGAGTCAGAAACAGAGAAGATCATTACTATCTTGCAAAACAAAGGAGTTGACTAACATGCACAACCTGTAAAATATAATACAAAAGGCTGAATGAAATTGAATGATAAATTGTATTAAATTCAAAACCTGTGATCAAAACTGACAGCAATTAAGAGATGCTTGCCAGCCTTGATACCCTGAATAGCTTGTGACAGATACATCTCAAAGATTATAGAATATACAGCATACTGCTGGGAGGGTCTATTGCTATACTACTGGTTGTTGTATAACCTGATGAAGATACATATATCTTACGTTGCAGAATGTAAAACAATGCTATCTTTTAGGGTCTAAAGATAATCAAATGCTTTGGACTTAATAAAGCACGTCTATTATCTAAGTGTTCAAATATGAGCATTCTACAATGGCATTTGTCAAATTTGTAACTATGAATACTGTCAGAAAGAAAAAAGACAACAATTTGTATCAGGAATAAATGGCTGTTTACCGAGCCACAGTCATCTATGAACACTTTACGTAAGTCTAGATGAAAGATACATAACATGGAAAACAAAAATCCATGACAAAAATTAACAGCAATTGGAAGATAGACACCAAATTTCAAAATCCTTAACCAAGAATGATAGACGTTGCCCAGCCTTCGAGCTGGAAGCAACAGGCAGGTATTCATGCTTATCAACTGACAAAGTTCACTGCTTGCCCTTGTCTGTTACCAATATCTTAGTCTTGCAGAGAATGAAGTATGCAGTAAATTAATAAGAGAGTATGTCACTGGTTGAGGTATAGACCTGCTAAGGTACAGAGCAAAATGTTATCTCAAAGTACAGGTAATAATGATAGGGAGAACACTGTCCTTATCGGTGCGGCCGCCCTCTCAATTTCCATTCAGACACAGAAATGCTTAAATCCATTATCTCTCGTCATTAACGGATCAAGGCATATACAACACAACAAAAGGATCAAAATCCAAACAGCAGCCAGTCATTGTAAGCTTACGCCACGGACATCAGCCAGTAAGTAACAATAGCCCATTACATGTTTATCGCTCCAATCTTGCTAGCCAAGTCGAAAAAATATACCTTAGGTCATCAACATTTGAGCTACGACATGTAGAATCGAGCTTTCACTCTTACTAACCATAAATAACAGACAACCAACAAGATTCGTTCTACGGCCACTTACAATGACTGATGAGTAGTAAGCTATCCAATCGACTCGTCTCTTGCAAGGATCGATGGACAATCCATAATGATACAGACTTCCTTGACCTCAAACAAAAATCTCCACACGCATTGGTAACAAGACGACCCCCTTGACCACTAAAAGCTTGGCAACCTATAAATTACACGTATGATTTCCACAAGTTGTCCCTCCATTAACAAATTTCACTTCACAGAAAAAAGGCAACTAAATATCGAACTAAAGCTCACCCACGAAACATGTAACTCTGATCATAAAGAAAACAATAACTGCTAAAGGGGGTTTGGTAATGACTCTCAAATTACAATTGTCGCGCACAATTACAATGAGTTATGGGTAGTACACGACGGCAAACGACTCTAACCACATTAGGGCAAACTGAAACAACTCAGACGAACTAGCCATGTACCTCAGGGACGTCGGAACAGGGGGAGGCAGGGGCGACCTTTGTCCCTCAATATTTTTCACACTCATCAAGGTGTCTATTTTAATTAAGTAAATCACGCCGGAATAATTTGAAGAAAATTCTTGTAAACCTGGTTCTCATGTCGGCAATCCAAGGCATTCACTGAATACCCTGGCATTCATAAATAATATTTGTTTTCAGTCGTTTTTGCACAATTTCGAATACTTTTCACAAGGCTATTGACTTGTCATTTTCAATTACCATTGCTTAAAATCTGCTGCCATTTATTTCTTTCCTGTTTATTTGTATTAGTGCAAGGTTTCTACCGAACAAAGGCCATAGGTCAAAGATGCAGAGAAAACGGCCGCATACCTTTGCAAAATCCAGGGGTCCATTACACTGCCTTCTCTGAGAGCTATGGCATATAGCTCTTAGGCATATAGAGCTATTAATATGTAAATTACTCCCCAGGGCCCTTTGGAATATTCTGAGCAGCAATTTAACCAATCAGCGAGCTGTTTTGTGAAAATTGAAGCTTCCAAACTTGCTGAAACAAAGGCAAAACATGAGGGGAGAAATTAGCTGCACATTTTCTTTGCAAAATTTGAATCTGCTCAGTGATGTCTGGTGAAATTTCTGGGGTGAATGTGAGGATCAAGGAGAACTAACCTAAAACTATATTTGCACATTGACATGCTCACAATCTACACCTTGTTTTGGCTCAGGGTGTTAAGAACATAAGCGCACACAAGATGTTTTTTTCACTTTGACTGGAATTTCTGCATTTTTTCTGGCACCTGAAACGCAGGTGGAATTCCCATGTTTGGCTTGTAGGGTCAGTTCACAACATCTTGGAGGATCTGAAGAGAATCTTGAAGGATATTATTGAAAATCCTCAGCACTGGGATGCCACCTCAGTTGATGATGCTAGCGGATATCTAGCTAAGCTATGCAATGCTCACCTTGTCTTCCTTTTGGAGCTATTCCGCTTTATATTTCCTCAGACAGAATTCTTGTTTGATGTTCTACAAACAAAAAGGTTTGATGTCGCTTTTTGCACAGCCAAGAAAAAGACATATCTGGTTTAGAAACTATGCAGCATTTCCTTCACCATATAAGATTGACGAGGAAACAGACTGGGTTTCCAACTTGGTAACTTGTAGACAAAGCAAACGGATGGTTATGGATATCTTTAGATCCCCAAACACCTAAACAAGGCTGTGGAACGTTGTCAACATCAGTTATGGTCAGCTGAAGACATTTTTTCTCGCATGAGCAATGTGAAATTTTTCTCTAAGCTTGATGCTAGTTCAGGCTACTGGCAGCTAAGTCTTGATCACAAAAGCTGCAAATTTCTCGCATTCCATACACCTGTTGGCAGATATTTTTCCGACGATTTCCTTCCGGAATCCACTCAGCTAGTGAAAACTTTCAGAGAAAAATATCAAGAATTGTGCAAGGTCTCGAGGGTGTTACCAACGCCCTAGATGATATGGTCATTTGGGGCGAAACATGTGAGATTAATGATCAATGCTTACACAAAGCCTTAACAAAAATTTTGAAATCAGGTTTGAAACTCAATTGTGAAAAATGTCAATTTGGAGCAACTGAAATTTCGTACTTTGGGCATATTCTATCCGCCAAAGGCTTAAAGGCTGATCCAAAGAATATTGATGCAATCCAGAATATGCCAACACCAACTGATAAGCCAGCATTACAATGCTTTCTTTGTATGACCACATATCTTGGCAAATTCTTACAAAACTTAGCCGAAATTAAAGCTACTCTCCATTAGCTCCTAGAAAAAAATGTGGCATGGTCCTTTGACAAACCTCAACAAGCTGCTCTGGACAATATTAAACAGCTTTTGGATAAACGTCCAGTCCTCAAATTTTTTTAACCAAACTTGCCAATGAAGGTTTGCTTAGATGCAAGCAAAGATAGTATCGGTGCATCTATTGAGTAAGAACATGGTGAATCATGGCACCCAATTGCCTATGTCAGTCGAGCTATGACACAGGCCGAAAAGAATTATTGTCCAAATGAAAAAGAAACTCTATTGTTTCGCATGTGAAAGATTCAATGATTATCTGTATGGCCAACAGTTTATTGTTGAAAATGATAATACACCATTGAAAGCTATGTTTTCAAAACCATCACTCAAAGCTCCAACATGAATTCAACAATTCCTTCTCAGATTGCAAAAGTACACTTGCGCCATGCATTATGTGCCAGGGAAAGAAATGTATGTCACAGACACTCTTTCTGGAGCTTACTTGCCTGACAATCGATCCGAAATTTCAGATAAAAACATGAAAGAGAATGTTTTATCAATTACTGCACACTTGCCTATCAGTGATGCTAAACTAATAAAATTTCAACAAGAAACTGAAGTCGACGAATCATTTAAGGTGCTAAAACAGTATGTGCTCAACGGCTGGCCACCCACAGTGCAAACCTCTGAATTAGTGCATCCGTATTTCCAATTCCAGGACAAAATCACATTTATTAACAGGTTACTCCTAAAAGAAACCTTTATTATTGTACCAAAATCGTTACTTAAAGAGATGTTAAAGATAATTCACACAGGTCATTTAGGCATAGAACAGCGCAAAGCATGAGCAAGAGAAAATTTATACTGGCCCGGTATGGCATCTCAAATTGTAGACTTGGTTGAAAAATGTGAGGCGTGCATTGAACATCGTAACATCAATAGGAAACAACCTCAATTATTGCATGATATTCCTACAGAGCCGTGGTCTAAGGTCGGTTCAGATCTCTTCAAGTTCAAAAATCAAGACTCAGATCTCTTAGTTGTTGATTATTATTCAAAATTTTACGAAGCTGTACCTCTTGTTGACACCAAAAGCTCAACAGTCATAGACAATATCAAATCTATGTTTAGCAGACACAGAATACCCAAAACATTCTGCTCTCACTGCGGAGTTCAGTATACCTCAAAATTGTTTAAAGACTTTGCAAAAAACTGGGATTTTGAAGATATAACCTCAACTCCATACATACCAACAAGCAACGGATATGCTGAGCACACTGTACAGACTGTTAAGAACACAATGAAGAAAGCGCACACAAATCATCACATTCCCTACCTTACACTGCTGGCGTATCGAATATCACCCTCTCCAGAAGGATCTCCTTCTCCCAAGTTAAAGCTATTTAATAGGCATCCACGTACATTATTGCCTTCTGTCCATGACTGACATGACGCTCAAACACCTGACAATAGTGTCAAATGCATGTACATACGTAGACAGGAGCAGTTGCCAGAAATGAATCCTGGAGACACTGTCCGTGCATAAACTGACAAAACCTGGTCCACAAACGGTAGAGTTCTGAGTAAGCGCCCTTCTCCCAGATCATACGAAGTGGAAACACAGAAAGGTACGAAAGTTAGACGTAATCAGAGACATTTATTGAAAACAAAGGAAATGTTTAAAATTGTTACCGAATTTGATGAATGTGATGATGCTTCATTGCCAAAACAAGATATCACACCAAGAAGACAAACTGTTTGTAGTGATGGAAATGCTAATAAACATGTGGTGACTCGATTTGGTAGTGTGATAAAGCCACTACCATACTTACAAGATTATGTCACTTAGTTATCTTCTTATCACTTGTACTCAGAGAAGAGACTTTTTTACATCATTCCTTACAATTTGTCATTAATCTTTTTATCTAAAGAGAAGGGGATGCCAAAATTTTTTTACAAACCGAACTTTCGATGCTAAATAAAAGAAACAAGCTCGTAACATCGTACCGGCATTTTATGTAATTCTTAAAATTCCACGTGCCTTTGTTGTAAATAAATATATACGCCTAAATATTGTAAACAACAAATCCTGATGAGTGAAAATTCGCGAAACAAGCTTGTAGAAGCAAAATCGGAGTATAAATGTTTGTGTTACTGCCTCTGTAAAATAATAAAACATCATGGTCAATTACAACAGCTTGCTTGTAATTTTCAAATTGTTTGTCAATAGTTGGAAAAGATT
This sequence comes from Chironex yamaguchii, assembly GCA_024741275.1. Lineage (NCBI taxonomy): Eukaryota > Metazoa > Cnidaria > Cubozoa > Chirodropida > Chirodropidae > Chironex > Chironex yamaguchii. Next base: position 13,531 of record JANTCA010075828.1, read on the forward strand.
TCGTTGCAAAATTTGCCTTCAAAGCCACACTTAAAAGACAATGAAAAAATGCAATTTGAGCTCGAGAATTCTAGTACTCCAGTTAAAATAACTTTAGATGTTGTGGGAAATTTAGTTATTTGAATGAGGAAAAACTCGAAATCAGCAAGCGTGAAAGTTGCTTCCTGTGCATATTGATACTTGGCAAACTATCGTGACCGTTCATTGCATCCTGCTAAGAAAGCTAGAGCCTCTGGGGGAGGCCACAAGGCTAAATCTCCTGAAGTAGGAGAAGCCCATTTCTTCTTGTTTGTTTGTGTTAGAGAGTCATTATGTGGTTGTATGCCGAAGCATTTGTACCCTGTACTCAGAATGGCTTACACAGAATAATGTGCAGCCTGAGGATCAACTCGAATTCGGGAACCAATGGATAAAAAATTGAGAAAAGGAATATGGGGTCAGACTTAAAAAGACAAATACGTGTTTTGCGATAAAAAAGGAAGACCTTTTCATCAGACTGGAAGATTATTTTTAAAATGCGTGGACAGTGCATTGATCTGCCAATTACAAACGGCAATCGTAATGAAGTCTAGATCCTGGCATCAAGCTATATTAAGGGAAAAGGAACCAGGATAAAAATAAAGGCACCTGATAGTGTAAAATACCAATGGTGAGAGAATGGGTCATACAGACTAGAACATATGTTGAAAACTGTTAACAACCTACCAAACAGATACAACCCATTTACTTCAAAATATTTTGCCATTTATGTTTGTGATGATGATACTGTTCATCTAATGCCTAATATTAGAAAAGCTCTCTAGCTAAGAGGATACGTACTGGTCATCCTCAGTGGTGGTATAACTGGCTTTATTCATCAAATTGATAACCACATCCACAGGCCTTTCAAACGTCTGTATCGTGAAAATGAATCTTCTCTGCAGTAATCCAAACTTCTAAGATGATAGAACGATTCCTTCACTTATACGAGAAGAGATGATGAAGATGCTGCTGTCAGCATGGTCAAATGTTGAAGTGTTGACACCAAAGCAGCTTTCATGTCGCTCTCTCTTACTACTGCCTTAGACGGTTCGGAGGATTACCTTGTCTCTGACTGGCTTTTCCATTTAGCGGGGGAAGATATGAAATCATTTTGAGACAAGCTGGTGAAGTCAAAAGTACCAGCGACTTTACAAGAAGTGGTTAAAAAGTGAATTCCACCAAATGGTGTTGATAGACCAATATCAAAGGAGTTAAACTTTTGGATTTTTATTGAGGAGAAGGAGAGTAATTGAAGATTTAACAACAGGTGATATAGATGAGGGGGCTTCAAGTGATACAGTAATGACGTTGAAGCAGTGGATCCCACATTAAACATGGTTGATACTTCTTTTGAGCCACAACAAATGGCAGTTTGTAATGCTGCATCTCTTTTTAATTCATGCGACAATGATTCAATTAATTAAGATGCAAGGTTTCTTGATGGCCCTATGACACTTTTCGAGAAACAAGAGACAAGCAAGTTTTTTCTTCCTCACCTAAAGAAATTGCTTACAACGAAGCTCATCATGGTGTAAGGAAGTGCGTCGAGCAAAAAGAGAGTAGAAGCCTTACTAATTAAGACTCCAACTACGTTGTTCTGTTGAAAATATGCTTTGTCTGTTTTAAGAAAGAGTTTTAAGAAACCCACCTCTTCAAAAGTAAAGGAAATGCTACCCACCCACACCTTTTATTATAATTAAAGAAATCTTCCACTCACCCCTTGCCTGTCTCATCCTCCCCTTCTAGAAGCTCTAGGAACGCTGGGGCAAAAGCTTGTTTGCCAAAAATCACTTTGAAGTCATTTAATGGAGACATTACAAAACTCACCAGCTTTGGTACACATTCGAGAGCACCAATAGCCATACCCATAGTTGGTACCCACAGCGGCAACTAGTGCCCTTGATCGGCTTTTATCTGGTTCAAAAACTTCACCAATGGAGTCTCGTCACAAATGTTACTATTACAAGAAAAGCAGATACAGTAGACTCATTGAATAATGAAATAATCGATGCTTTTAAGATTATATGGGGTGTGGAGTCACAGGAACTGGGCAAGGACAAGAGTTCTTCTTATACAGATTTGTGTAACATTTTGTTTAATGGGGAGCGGTATGAAGGCATGACCTATCTGACTTAGAACAAGGCGACAGCAAATACAAAATGTGTGTCAAATGCTTGCCTTACAGGACCGCTTATGCAAAAATCTTGAGCTCCTGCATAAGTATGATGAAACATTTAAAGATCAATTGAGTTCAGCTATTATTGAAAAGGTTCCTCAGAATTCCAAAAGTAAGGAGGGGGCAGAATTCTTACCACATCATAGTGTAATACACTAGAATCACGAGACTGCCAAGCTAAGAGTAGTGTTTGATGGCAGCAGAAAATCGTCTCCTAGTAGGCCTTCGTTAAATGAACGACTATTGAATGGCCCTAATTATCAGCCAAATTTATTCGACATTTTGTTGAAATTTCGGGCTCATGCTCAAGCACGTTATCATCCCCAGGTCATAAAATTGCTTGGTAATTTATTTGCTGATGATCTGTCATACAGCACATACACTATTTATAGTGCATTAAATATTGCTTGCACTGCAAAATCAGTGTTGACAAAAGGAGGATTCAATTTGCACAATTGGATTTCCGACTCTGCAAAACTTAAGGCGATATTAAAGACAGAGATAAAGACAGCCACTAACAACAAGAACCTCGAAGTTGCCGAGGAACCAAGCACTAAGCATAATGAGCCGCAATTAAGTCAATATGATCAATCATTTGCAAATTGTATGGTAGGTTTGCTCAGTCCTGACAGTACAAATAAGATTTTATGAGTTAATTGGAAAATCACAACTCATGAATTTCTTTTTTCAATTCAATGATGTTGTTGCACAAGGCAAGAATCTTCCTGTTACCAAGCGCTCTATGGTTAAGTTATGTGCAAAAATATTCATCCTGTTAGGTGCATTGAGTATGTTTGTCTTATGCATGAATGTTGTTTTTCAAGGTCTGTGTATGGAAAAGGTCAACTGGGACAAGGAGTAACAAGTAGACTCATACACTGCTTTTTGCTCGATTAATAAGCAAGGGCCTTGGAAACATTTTGTTCGACACTGTGTCCGGCAAATTTGTGCCTTATCTGACAGACAACAATTGCACTATTGTCTTGGGACAGAAAGTGCTGCAGATCTACTGTCACATGGTTTAACCGGCAAGGATTTTGCCCAAAATGGTTTTTGGTGGCATGGCCCCTAATTTTTGCAACTACCCATTAGTAATTGGCCGGAAAATATCAGTCCTAGCTGCAAAAATTATGATAAAGAAGCGCATCTAGAAATGGTAAAGGGTCATTCTTATACAACATTTCCTTGTATTGGGTAATAGATCCGAAAGTGAAGTAAGTATACAGAACGTAATCGAATTCGAGCACTATAGTACTAAGTGGAAATCAGTTAGTCACGGTGTACGTTATTAGATTCATAAACAAGTGTGGTGAACATAATTTGCATTCTGCGGAGGAGGATAATATTAAAGAGTTGAGATTGAATAATTAGAGAAAGATGAGCACGTTATTAATAGATCCATTCAAAGGGAGGTATTTGTAAACGAAATTGCCTACCTCAAAACAACAATGGTTAGGAAGAGCAATAATAAACCGCCCATTCTTGTAGCTCAGTTTAATCTTAGGTTAGATAAACATGGTATCTTGATCTCGCTTTAAACATACTTCTTTATCTGTAGATTCCATTCTACCCATACTGTTGCCTACTAGTCATTGGTATTCAAGGTTATGGGTTGTGGATTATCATGACAAGGAATACCATAATGATATTAGAGAAAACTTAAGTGCCCTAGGGGGTACGTCTTGGATACTCCGGGGAAGAGGTAGTCATAGTTTGCAAGTGCATAAAATGAAAAGGGATTGGAAGGTTTACCTTTTAAGACTGTACCGTGTCTGGATCTGCCATCTTATAGCCTGGAAAAGTCCACAGTTCTCTTACAGCAGAGACTCAAGTCAGATTTTTGCTGATGAAACTTCAAATATTACCTATCAAATTGCCATGGATACTATAATGTAAACTATCCCGTAGTTGTGATAATTGGAGCCAATGTTTGCAGGACATTCAATGGCAAAACGTTTGCCACTATATTCTGGAAAATTCAAGGACTAAAACATACCATCAGCAGTATTAGTCCATTCATCTGCAAAGTTTGGTGCTTTGAGGTAGTTCTGGTTCATAGCAAGCAATATTCCTCTGCAGGTTTTCTTTACAACACTGCATACATGCTTTGATCAACCCTGAAGTTACATGTCTGTGACAGCTGAACATCACCTGTTGCTAAGCACCTTTACATTGTGTTCAATCGTTCTGCTGGAGAAAGTAGACTCCTGCTGCTGCAGTGTTTCTTCTTTACAAATGGGGGAAAAATTTAAACATGTGCTCAAATCTGTCGGGCTTCATTTGTAGATGCTTAAATAAATATTTCCTGTCGAATAAATCAAGTACGTTAAATTGTAATATTGGCTGTACTGCTGTCTTCTCTTTAGCATATCCATGATCCAAAATCTTCTCCAATTTGACTTTCACTTGCTTTTCTTAATAACTTGGCGTTGCTTTTGTAACAGTAGAAGTAATAACTTCGACTGTGTGATAAGAACAAGTCGAGGGTTAATACTGCTAACATATCTCTGGTCTTCCCTTTAATTCAAATTGGCACGCAGATTAGATATCAGAGTTGGCGTGAAAATTATCAAATTGAGTGTCATGTTATACCTCTAGACATGCCTATGCTCATCAGTCCGTCATCGAACTCCATTGTGCATGACTGGATGGTTAGAACGTTCAAATCTCTGCCATTCTTTATATGATATGTTTCACATTCAGTTAGTCTGATACATGTTTCAGTATTAGCAGTCTCTTGATTGATTTCCACACTAACAGTGAGGCTCTTTGTTTGCAGGGCTACACGTAACATCACATACCAGAAGATCATAGGTCATCACAGACAGGCAGAGCATATGAGAACACTAGCATGGGTGATGGTGGCTGATGGTGTGAAATAAATGAGAACCAGCCTTAAGGTAGCTTAGTAAATTCCCCAACAATGTCGTTACTAATGATGTACTTCTAGAAAATACTGAATTGGAATATTGCTGGGCATGATGTACACCCAGTCAAGTACGCCATTTTTGCATTTCAGTAAAATAAAATTAGACTTTCTTGGCCAATGAACATTGTTATCTTAGAACCATTGTGGTCTGGCAGTATATGCGACCCATATAGATCACATCCAGGGGACGTTAGGAAAAGATACACTTACCTAACTGAGTATTAGCCACAATTTGTATCAAGCTCCAAAAGCTTCACTTGCAAAAGTAAGAAAATTGTAGTTTAGTCTATATAACCTTTACTTTTTGACTCAACCAAAGTTTAAGTATAATAACAATTACTGTAAATTGATGATAACTCTAGATATGTGATTTAATGTTGTGGTGGTCTCTTTTACACCGTAGGTAACGTAAATGAGAATTAATCTTAACGCATCACCAAGATATCATCAATTGTAGTCATACACTAAGTGCCCAAGCATTTGCACATCTGACGGTTGTTCTATGCGAGGGCTGAATTTGGGGCTGTTATTCTCTGTCCCTTACATAACGTTTTTGCAAGAACTTTGTTTGTGCTGTTTAAAGTGAAATCTATTATTATTATTTGTAGATGTATCTGATATTCTGAACGTGTTATTTTAATCATAAGACCACCATCGCCCGTAAGATCTGTCCCACAGGATCTATGCATACCCTTAATACCTCAAAACTAGAAATCCCCCCCCCCCCTCTCTTCTGAATAGTATTTTGCGCAAAAAGACCCTGAACACGACAGGGTATGCAAAAGGCGTCAAAATACTGTCCATGTAAGAAAAGGAGCAATTGGTTGATGGCAATTCTGCCTCTGTAAAGTCAGAGTCACTATGGTCCCAAGATTCTGTGTCAAAATGCTCCTTCACAATAGTAGAACAGAGGAAAAGAGATAGATAGATGAGAACAAGAAGCCTTAGAGATAGAACAATGAAAAAACTTTGTGCTTTAGAGTGCGGAAGCAAATTCGTAACTATTTCTTGGTCCAAAAAATATTTTGGTCAGCATTAGTTAGGGCTCCAGTCGCACATTAGTTGCTTAAGAAGCCCAGTTAGTCCAATTTAAGAGAGCACAGAACAGGGGTCGAAACAATAATTTGTTGGCTTTGTTGCAGATGTTACATTGAAGTTCAAACAATGGCCATTAGACAAATGTCCTGCTGTGCACTAATTGATCAATGAAGGCCTACAGCATCTAAATGAAGTTGGCAATGTGCCCTTCAGTCCGAACCACTTTTTATGGTGGATGATATTTTAGGACTATGATATTTTAGCAGCAAGAAGATGCCACTTTTGAATAACGCAGTAAAATGCAGTGAAGGTGAGAATACTATAATAATTATATATGATTTGGGTTCAATGAGCAGCACTAAAAAGATTTTTATTAATCGTATACTACCACTGTGCTTATGTAAAACAAGATATTTTTCAACAACCAAAACCTTAACCAAATGCAAAGGCAGTCCACTATCTGTGTGGTACAAAATGACTCCTGACGCATACTCCGGGCGCTGATCCGATCCTCCTTATTATCCTTAATATTTCTTATTCAAAATCCAGGGTGCATTCCTTGTAGTCTACGCTGGATGTCTTGTCTTGATATGAAGTGATTAGTTTGGATGATGTGGAGTGTTAAAAGTCATGTTTGTTTAGCCCGCGGTTGTGTTAGCATTACCTTTTCTAGACATATGTCAACTTCTAATATAAAATTTTAATGTCATTTGCAATCGTTACAAGTGTCAGCTAACCTATTCTAGAATCAATCGGTTTCAGATACCTGACAAACGCTACAAAGTAACTTGTAGTTTATGTAGAAAAGCGATAAATAACGACACTTTAGTACGTCATTGTAAACTGAAACGTCCTGGATATTCTCTCAATACTCTACCACGTTTGCTTGAGGGTCAGAGAAAGGTATGGGAAATTTAGAAATATATTAATAGCATTATAAGAAACCTGCATCCTAGCACTTGAGTTCCTTAAATTTTAATCATGTTCTAGTACTAAGTCTCTTAGCAGTTTCTTATTTGTATAAAAAATTTAAGCACGACAAAGCACAATGTAATGTATATTTTTGTGAATAGTTAAAACGGGTTAATTTTGTTTGATGTTTCTTAAAAACATTAATTCAGTTCTATGAGCTTCTTAAATTCCCAAGCTAGGTTTCTTATGAATTGGTTTCTTACAAGAAAACGTGAATATATCGTTACATGTATAGATTGGGGGTTGTTCAAAAAGTACATCGTGGCTGAAGAGTGAAGAAGCTGTTACGAAAATTAAAGGGAGTAGTAGGGATGTCAAACTGACTCTGTTACATAACATCGTTGCATTTGATTGCAAAAGATAACATACTGCAAAAGATGGAAATGTGTCATTGATGATCCAAGGCGTACTGGACTCAATTTTTATGAGAAACCAACCTTGAAAAGAAGTATTCCATTTTCAAAAGGCTCCAGGAAACTTCAGAATTAAAGTTTCTTACGAGTTTCTCGGGTCTTTTCTTATTTTCTAAAAAATATCACATGAAAAAAGCAATGACCAAGACGATAACATGAGCATCAATACTTTATAAATTCGTATAATAACCACTCTATAGTTATATTGTATTGTACGTTTTACACGACCCAGCCAAAATTATTGATATAAAATCGGGAAACTCTAGATTTTTGTATTTTTTCAAAATTAAAGCTGTTTCTTAAGTGTTTGGCCTCGAATACTTGAGTTTACTAATTTTTCAGATGTTCGTTTCCAATAGATGGTTCTTATAAAGGACATTGGATGTGGCTACGTATTCCATTTTCATAGTGCACAGACTTAACTTTCCACATCACCACTCTACTTGGCAGCAGAAAGTAAAGTCTACACGCAGGCAACATAAATATATTGTTACCTTATGTCCAAGAGTGGGGGGTCTCGTAAAAACGTTGTGTAACAAAGAGGGGCTATCAACTCTAGCATTTCAGGCCGCTTTATAGGGGTTGGAGGTCAAAATGTTCATATTTTTCGTTATATACTTTTTGAACGACCCCATGAATTAAGTAGTAAGAAACAGAATGTTTGGAGTGCGAAAATGTGAAATAAAGAGACAAATTTCTTTTGAAGGAACCTCGCAGCAGTTGCTGTTGTTTAATGGGTTCAATAGGATATTATTCTCTTATGATAAAAGTTATATAGAGCAAGATGATTCTTAAGTTTGAGACTTCTAGAATTTTTTGAGGCAAATCAAGCTTATGATAATTTGAAAGCTGGAGTCCTATGTAAAATTTCTGAGAATATGTTAATACTTTAATTCTCCTTGAGGTATCCTTTTGAATATCATTTTAAAGAAGACTCATTCCAGTCAGAACGAGCCACAGGCAAGTGCTTCTTCAGTTGAAAATGATTCTCAAGAGCAACGCAGCACCACAGAGTAAATTTCAATTGGAAAATACATCTTTGGTGTGCCTAGGTCATTCTCAATACCCATTGATTTCCAGGTTTCCTGCATGAGTTTTCTGTCTCATTAATGCCTTTTTTTTGCGGTTCACAAATTATGTATCTATACTTAGGCCTAATTATGAGATAGGGGCTCATTCTTCCTTCTGTAAATACCACTCAATGCAAAACGTCCTCATAATCCAAAATAGAAATGCATTTTGCTTACTTATGTTTTTCACAATGATAATGTTGTGCTATTTCAGTGACAAAATGGCGACAACAAAAAAAGGATATGATCTGCTTGTTCAAAGTTATGATGCGATGTGGATGTTATGATAGAGATTTCAAAACTTGCCTGTAAAGGAGTATCTCTTACATAAAGTTTTTTAAGAGTTATATGCAGCAAAGAGCTTCCGGTGCACATTCTCTCTTCACCTTGACGTACTTGGCTTGAATGCACGGATTATTGTGTTATGGCAAGAAAACAATGTTTTTGTTCAGTATAAATGTAGTCGCTCAAACTCACTCACACCTCTTCTAAATGGCCTAAGAGAACGATTTATGTTAACATTTATGCTTTAGCTATCCCTCAAAGTCAGAATATATAAGCTTTACTTTGGGCAATCAAAATGGCATATCATATCTAGTAAGTTTTGCACACCTTCTTTCCGGCAAATCCATTCGACCATTGCTGACAATGAAAGTGATGTTAATCGGATCACTTGCTTTGGGAAGCTTAGCCACGCCTGCAAAGAAATCCATCAATGCAAGGATTTGATAAGAAGAGAGGAAACAGAATTGATTCTAACTCCAAAATGCCTAGTGTGAGATCTTAATCTTGCTGAAAGGGTACATTCACTATCTTTTGCTTTGGTTGAAGACTCTCGCAAAGTGTTGAAAACCTTAGATGCCAAAGAAGAAGTTAAACTTACAGATACAAAATTTGTGTCAATTGAGAAGGACCCAGCACTTAAAAGGAAGGTTTCTACAGATGCGGACAGATTGTATATTATTAGTCAAGGTCAACTTCAACCAAAACTTTCTAACTACCAAAAAAATGGAAAACAATGTAGTTTTACACCACAAAGGTACCGTATCTTCTCACGTCTGGAATACTCTAGACAAAACGATGCATGTTTTTGCTTTGTGCGTCAATTATTTCCAGATGGTGTTGTTCATGAAAAGTCTGACAAGGCTTGGAGTGTAAAAGGCGTTACAGGATGGTACAAGATGAAAAGTCACGGAAAGGCAAAGGCTGGTAAATTAGCTAGTCATTTCAGCAGTACCGCCCATAAAGCTGCCCTTGATCCGTTAGCTAATTTGCAAAGAAGTTCAACCCATGCTGATTGCATGTTGGACAAAGACATGCGCAAAGAAAAGACTGTAATAGGCAGAAGGCACGTAACTATGAGACAAGAAAAGTTTTGTCACTCATGCACTCGCTCGACAAGGTGTATCTTTTAGAAGATCATTTTCTGAAAAGGAGGGAACTGGAATTTTCGCCACATTGTTAATCTTGAAGCCAGGCATTCGCCCGCTTTTAAACATTAGCTAGATGCTGCTCCAAATAGGCCGCATGATATCAACTACCTCAGTTCGAGGTCCCGGAATGAGTTTTTATCACCTTTGGGTGATCATATTGCAAAGCATACAAGAGAGGAGATCCTAAAGACTGATGTTTCTACTATCATTGCTGACACAACTCCTAATGCATCCCATTTAGATCAATTATCTGTCATATCAAGGTATGTTGACATGCACGGAAATACAAAAGAATGACTTGTCAATATTACAGATACTGACAATACAACTGGGGATGGTCAAGCAAGACAGATTCTAGACTCGTGAAATAGCAAAGAGCTGTCGTCGCATTTCAGTCTTATGACTACACTGCATCAATCTCCAAATCTTCAATTATTGCCGAGCAAAAATCAGTTAGTATTTGGGCAGAGATGTACCATATTTTCCTTGCTTTGCACACCTCATTAACACTACAGTCGAAAATGAGCTTCTAGCCCGACAGTGTCCAAACTGGCAACTGACAGGCATCTTAACCTAATTGACTGGTTTTGTAACATAGGAACTATTCACGTTGGTCAATGACATACCAAGTGCAGATAATGAATAAAGCTCTGGCGTAAACAAGTGCAACCTGTTGTAAAACTTTTGCTTAAAAACGATAATGATAGGGTCAATCATGTTTGGTTCACCTCCCTAAATGTTGATGCTATCTGAGGCAAAGACATAATAAGATGGTGTACGTTTTTGGCACTGATACCAACCAAATCTTAAAACAAATGCTCTCACATCGTTTTAAATAGGCCACGAAGTGTATATAGAGCTGTTTTGGATTGGGTTATATCTTTGCCCAAATTCTGAAAAGACCCTTCATTAGCCTTGCCTTTTTTCCGAATTGTTGCTTGAATACAATGGTTTGTGTTATGGGCTCTGATTCCAACCAAAACATAAAACACCATTCCATAACCATATATAGACAGAGGAGTGCATATAGAGCTGTTTTTGTTTGGGTTTTGTCCCTGCCCAAATTCTGCAAAAACGTCTTACTATTACCTCGTTTTTTTCGAATTCTTACTTGCACATCATCAAACCATTCATCACTTTCAGAATGGACCATGACTCTGATGAAGGTGACACTTGTTTATTGTCAAGTAAGAGTGAGAGCATTGCATATATGAACTTTGTGTAAGACTGGTTAGTCAGCCCAGGGTGTGACTGACATAAAAAGATAAAGTGTTAACATCCTAAGGATCAATGAAATGAGGTAGTCTGTTCAGGAATTTTTACACTTGGCTCAGGAGAGACTGTGTTTAAATTGTAAACAATTGCACGCCTAAAAGCATCAAGGAATGAAACTTATAATACGTAGCCAAATTTCATATAATAAGTATGATCAGAAATATCACACTTTATTGGAATAGATGAAATTTGGTCTCTAGCACTAGAGCATAGTGTCTAGCACTAGAGCATATCATTACAGATGAAATTGCAAATTTCAGGCAATCATGTTACTTCCCCAAATGAATGGTGCGTGTTAGAATAGATTTATAATTATATACAGTAGAACTCCTGTAACTTGAACTCCTGTAAATTGAAAACTCAAATTCAAACAGATTTGTCGGTCCCTTCGATATGTACTAGGAAACCTTGCCAAAAAACATCCTTTAATTCCAACTCACATAATTCGAAAAATCATGAAAATTGAACAAATTCCTCAGTCCCTTGGATGTTTTGCATCATGTTATTCAAATACTGCTTTGAAAGCTCTTTATATCTTATTTTGTTGGCTACAGTAATTTCGAATCATGAGATTCAAATGTTTCAATTATAATTAATTCAAATGTTTTGAAATTGTAACCCTTCTCTGGATTTGATTGCTTTGGACAAACTCATAGAAAATGGTGTCAAAAAGAAAACACAACAAAGTTACTATTAAAGTATAGTACAAAGCGTTGAATGAATCTTGGTTCCTTATGTATTATATTGTCATGTATATTGGTTGTCTGTGTGTTGTATTTAAGGGGGCATTATTTGAAGAATTAGGGAGTGTCAAGAAGAGAAATCTTGTTGGTGTAGCAAGTAGAGATTACTGTTTTTTAACTTACTGGCCTCAACTATTGGCCTCAGTGGTCTATGACACACAACATTGGCAACGAGGATGCCTCGAACAACTTCCCAAGCTGGATCTCTTAGGACCGGTGTCTCAAGTAGCAGATCTATGGCAGAAATGGAAGCAAGTGTTCGATTATTATGATGACGGTCTCACCAACGCGAGAAAGAAGACAGCTCAACTACTGGATATAGAAATGGACCTTCAAGATTTGTTCGACGTCCTCACAGGCCAGACGGAGATGATGGTTACTGGAAAACAATTCAAAAAATCGATTATGGTTTCAAACCAGAGGATAACATTAGCTATAAGAGATAAGTTTTAGTCAAATGGCATTTAACAAAGGTGAAACCACCAATCAAATCATTACACCACTACAAGGTAAGGAAGACGCTGTAAATTTGAGACAGTCTAAAAGATAATCTATGTGATCAACTGATAGAATGAGTCAATAATGTAGAACTGAAAAAACGCCTGCTTGAGGCAAAGAACATAACTCTAGAGCAAGCACTCACAAAACCTGCACATGGAAGATTGCAAACCTACAAGATAGTGGAACATGAAGTACAGAACGTGCAGCTAAGAGCCAAACCAGGACAGTGAATCTTGTAAGGAAGGGAAAGGAGGAGTCGGAACGAAAAAAGTTATATGTTTTTATAGTGTTGTGCTGATTAACATAACTGCGGTCTGGAATACTATTTTGGAATTACATAACACGTGTTTTATTGTGAAGTAGTCGTTGATAAAGGCATAAAAATTTCCTGTAAATCTGTCTTTCTACTTTACAATTGTAATATACAGTTTGTTTTATTCTGTTGAATACTACAAACTGGTGATGAGGATGACTACTCCTACTAAAAGTCATCTGATGGTTCCTAAAAGTACTACTGTATACAAGCCAAGTTCCTTTGATGATGTCAAGGATGTTCAGGTATGACTAAAAGATTTTAGAATTTTTACGATTTTTACGTTTCACAAATTGTCTGGAGGACAAGAGGGCTTATAATCTGTTGTTGTTTTTAACCATGGACGTTTTTTATGCTGCTATTCACACCCTGCTGGAAACTGATTTGACTAGTTTTGATGTTCTTCAAGCCTTTCTCCGTCAAAGGTATGGCCATATCGACCACCATTCCGGTCGTCATGAGTTTTTCGGATGCTAGGCAATCCAGTACCTGTTATGAGTATTTTGCACGACACCTCTGCTCCCATCTACCAACTGCGTCTTCCATGGGTAGTCTTACTGATTTTGTTGAAGAAATTTTACCTAACAAGTTTGTTGAAGGTGTCGCATCTTATTGTGTCCTTAAAGAGTTAGCTATACACAAACAAGCTTTTCTAAAAGATGCTGTTGCTATGGCCAATGCCTTAGCTTCATCTACAAGTTCTAGTTCGTCTGTCCTGGCTATTGGGTCGTCTGCACACCCCTCAACATGACCACCTGCAAGTAAACTAAAAGTTTCCATTGTGGGTCAAAAGACCACCTTGCTAATGAACCATTGTGTAATGTAATCAATATAGTATGTTGCATCTGCAACGTAAAAGGACACCTAGCCAAAGTGTCTGATGTTGCCACTCAGCAAGTGGAAATTCACACCTTTTTTATTAATTGTGACCATTGAGGCCAATTTGGTGTTAGCTGCTCTGTAGACGATCATCCCGTGAATTTTTTGCTTGAAACTGGTGCATCCGTCTCCTTAATCGATTAATCATCGTATGAGACATACTTTACTGAATTTTACTTAGTTCCATGTGATGTGCTCCTCACAAGCTACTCTGGTATCAGAATTTCCATTTCAGGTAAAAGTTCCTGTTGCTTATGACGATGTCAGCGCCGACTTTGCATTTTATATTACCACAGGACAATCCTTGCTGGGTCGTGACCTTATTCAACAACTTAATATCAATCTGATACTTGCTAGTACCGTCCATCGTCCTTCTTTAAGTCCACTTGCCAGCTTTTAATCCTTAACTGAGAATATCACGCCCCTCACTGGCTTTGTTCATAGCCCATTGCTTAAAGTGATGCAGAGCCCCTCATCCAACAACGAAGATGAAGTTGCCACAGACATTCAAAAGATGCTTCATTGTCGTATTATTGAACCCATCGATGCTCAATGAACGGTATCACCTATAGTCTTTTTAGCTAGATGCAGAAATGGAAACATTCGAGTATGTGTTGACCTCCAAGAGGTTAACAAGGCTATCATTGTTGGCCAGCATCCCTTACCAAGGACAGAGGTATTATTGGCTAAATTGCATTGTGCAAAGTATTTTCCACTTTGGACCTAAAATTTGCTTACCATTTACTAGATCTTTGTGCACCGGGTCATGAATTGACAACATCATGCATGCAAGTATGTTTCACTACAAGTGCCTCCTCTATAGTTTAGCCTCAGTTCCTAGCGCCATTATGAAAGTAATGGACCATATTGTCAAGGGTTTATCAGGTGTAATTTGTCATTTCGATGATTTGCTCGTTTTTGGCAGTAATCATCATCATGATGAGGAAAATCTTAGAGTCATGCTTAGCCGTGTTTGTTTTATCATTCTGACTTAGAATTTCCTGTTAAGCATATTTCTTTGTCAGGTATCCACCCCACTTCCACCCATCGTACTGCTATCGAGGATGCTACTCATCTCTTCAATACTAAAAATTTAAGTGTGGAAAAGAAGGATACGCTACAAATGATGTAAACTGTCCAGCAAGAGATAGGAAGTGTGCCAAATGCTCCAAGACAGAATTGGTGCAGCTAGAATTGAAACTGCATATAGCAACAACCTACAGTTTTAATAGGTATTGGGAGGCTTACAGATTATAAGCTTAAGCTTCATAACAATGGTAGCATAACTCCAGTTTTGCAACAACCAAGGCAAATCCCCTTCACACTTTATGACAAAGTTACTGCCAAAGTATATCCGAAGATAGATGAGACACAGTAGAGAGAGTATAAGGGCCTACATCCTGGCATCAGGGGATGTACATCCGCGTGTAGATATGTGCAATGCTAACAAGGCAATTTCGAGAGAATGAATTCCTATGCCCACTGTAGATGAAGTGTTCACTGTAGAAGTAAATCCCAATGGGAGTACTCTGTTTTCTAAACTTGACATTCGCTTAGGACTTCCAACAGATTGACCTAGATGAGGAATCACGAGATATTACAACATTCTGCACCCATGATTGCCTATTCAGGCATACGAATCTGATGTTTGGAGTCAATTCAGCACCAGAGAAATACCAGAAACGGTAGAAGTCGACAAGACCATGAAAAGTCAGGCGACTGGAGGAGAAAAACCTCACACTCAACACAGAGAAGTGATCATTCAGGATGGACAAAATTGTGTTTATGGGCCTGGTACTGTCCAAGTATGGAATCAATCCGACAGTAAGGTCGGTCCTGGAGGCAACTCCCCCGACCTACACTTCCAACATACAGTTTGCTTGGGATGGTTAGTTTCAGCAGTCGGTTCTCACCTAACTCTGCAAGAACCGTTACAGGCAATGACAAGACAAGGTACATTATTCAAGTGGTGCACTAAGCAACATGGGACACTTATTGGCCTTAGTGGTCTACAAAACACAACACCTAGTTGTACCCTTGCTACCCGAAAATAAACCCGCCAAAACAATCTCTAGTGCTTTTGAAAAATCCACGCTAAAACTAATAATGGGGTAAAGCTGGAACCTACGAAAAGTTCAGTGAGGTCTTTTTTGAAGCGGTTTACAGTGCATGCTAACAACATTCTTTTGGAGAAAGCTCATAAATTTGCAGTTACAAAGATCGTACAAAATGACAGCTGGTGGGATTTTTCGTGTGAAGGGGGAAGGGCAAATTTTCAGATTTGGGTGTGACCCAATATAGTTACTGGAGCCACACCCCTATTTCATATTAGAGATGTTACGTGACAACAAAGGATATCTTTTAGGTCTGTGTTGCTCAAGAACCTAGGCATTAAGCAAGTCATAACAAATTTTAATCTAAAAACAGCAAGTTTACAGAAAATGTTGATAACAAATACTGTTGCTTCTACAGCAGAGCCAATGAGAAGTGTTTCTGTTCTGCTTTAAAACATTCGACTATGAAATAAATCATGTTAATATTCGCAATTTGCTTTACCATTTGGAGGGGGATTGCTAGAAGTGCCTTTTGGCATGAGCCACCATTGACTGCTATCATGGTGGAACATTGACTAAGTACACAAGTAAAAGTTGGTAATTAACGTAGTTTGTAGTTCTGTATCTTTAATTCTATGTCCTAATGACAAACCACAGTTAAAAAATATCTCACATTCGACAGCATTCGTAGCCATGTTCTCTTGAGTGAGCAAAATATGAGTGAACTATCAATGTTGTTGTAACAAAGACAACTTTACAAGTTATTTTATTTTATAACACAAGTGATTTTATGGACTGATTATGAACACAAGTGATTTTAAGTCGAGCAAACCTTGAGTTTGGATTACATAAACTGTTTGAGTATCAAACATCAATGGTCTCATAAATAAAAAAAATATTTTGCTCAAAATCAATGGTGGGGCAGTGGCCCCACCTGCCCCATTGGATGCGATGACACTGATTTTACAGCATCAAACGATATGGTTGAGAGGCTAGAAGAAAAGGTAAGATATTTTTCTTGAGTTTTAATCTGTTTTTCAAGCAAATTATTGAGAGAATACCATTTCAGACTATAGCATTTACCATTGTCTTAGATACAGCATTACTTTCAAAAAGGTACCTGGGGAGTCAGAAAAAGTTATGAGAGAAATGACTACACTTTGGGAGAGAACTAACTTACCAAAAACATTAGCTAGATACCAACTAAATGATATATTTAACTCATACACTATTAGGCATCTGACTGCCTTTGCTCCTTCCAATACCTGATCTGCTTGTCAAAAATCGAGCTTCACCAAAAGGTTGCTTGCAGAATTGTTAGTTTTAATTTGACCTGTTTTTGTGTATTTCATTCCAATTTACAACCTGAGCTAATTCATTCTACCCGAGGACGTAGCCAGGGGTAGCCAAGGGAGTCACGCCTTCCCCCTTTTGCCAGCGAAATTTTTTTGATCAACAGATCCAGGGAATTTGTATTTTACTGTGAAGTGAAAGTGGTATGTGCAATGACAGGATGCGCAATCGTCTTTTTTTACCCTCTTGTCTGCCGTACACTTTCTCTGATTTAACACACTCCTTGCTTAATGAATTGTCTGTCTCTCCTTATATACTGCTTATCTATATCTTAACTCTCTTCTTCAGTAAAAATATATTTCATCCTCGGTCTCTGACTCGTCATTTTTTTACCTTCTTGTCTGCCGTACGTTTTCTCTTATTTAACGCACTTCTTGTTTAATGACTTCTCTCTCTCTCCCTAATATGACATTCGTCAAAGACAAGCACAGTATGCGGCGATATTTGTGATTGCAGATTTTGCAGAAATGAGTGTTCCAGGCTCGGTACTGAACATTTTTTGAATAAACTACAGCAGATCTCATTATTCTAACCACAATACCAGATTTTGTGATGATATTTAAAGTCCAAAGTATAACGCAAAACATTCTAAAAAAGATTTTCTTACACAGCTTTGAAGGCCCTGAAGTTTTAAAATGACGTTCCTATGAAGCTTAGGGAGCCAGAGACGTAGGAAGCATCTTAAAGGTGGGGGGCAGGTCAAACAAGGGGCACATGACCTCCATGCAAAAAGGGCATCTTTGGGTTCCAACAGTTCCATGTCCCTGTAGGGAGCGTCCTATCTTCTATCAATATAAAGAACAGTCAATAAGTCATTTCATGACCTGAAAACCAATGAAAACATGGCGCCCTCGAAGGTCAGCAGTAGCTTTCAATTGTTTTTTTATTCAAAACGATTGTAATTACACTTTTCTGTTTGATAGCTAAATTCAGAAATTTTTATAGCTGAAGGCTATATGTGTATAAATAATTAGCAATGAATAAACTTTACACAGAAATTTAGTAAATAGACTGATAATAACAAAATTCAGTATAATTGATACTCATAAAATAAGGAGGGGGGAGTAGCTGGAGTGAATATTCCGGGATAGGCAAATCATGCTGAGATGGGAGTGATAAGAGAGGATTGTTATGATGATGAAACAGAATGGCTACTTGTGATGAGGTGATGGAGTGTCAATATATAAGGAGGAAAATTGCTTGAATGAATGAACGAATGAGTGAACTGAACATGGAGAAAGTAATTGTAACCACATGCCATTGTCTCCTCTATCCTGTTCACAGAGGACAATACTTCTATTTGTCATCAAGGTAGGACCCAGCACAAGGCATGAATTGTGACGGCTTTTTGAATTTTTCTATGTATGCATAATTTTTCACACACCTAGTGACGCAAAAAATCAATGTCGGATGAAAGGGAAGTGAAGATGTCTGAGAAAATTAGATCTGGAAAATCACCAAAGATTTTGAGACAAACAGCTCTGTCTTTCAAGAAAATAAAGAAAATAGAACAGACAGGATCTTCGGGCGTTAAAGAACCAAATCCTACAACTGAAAGCGTTGCTTCTGCGGATGGTTATTCAAGCACTAGGAGCCTTCTTGTAAAAATATTCGCTATTACAATATCTATTTTTTTCTTAACCGCAAAGAAAATGATTACGAGACAAAGTATATGCTTGAAACAAAGTGGCAAGCCAACAATAATTTTCGATGGGCCTTTTGTTTGAAAAAATCAAATTGGCAATCAATGCAAAAGGAGGTTGCAACAACATCATCTTGACCAGCATCCTGAGTTTGCATACAGTGTAATCTGACGGGATTTTTTCCGTTTTGGCTGGGGTAGAGGAGGCAACATATCGCACAGGTGCAAGGCTTGGGAATTTGGCTTCATCTCCTCTCAGTCATTATGACAAGCTAACAGGCGAAACAAGTGATCTCAGCAAGCATGTGAAAACCAAATATTACCAGAGGGCTTCAGTTTCGTGTCAAGCATTTCTTTCAAATCAAGCGAATAAAAGTAACATTGTAAGTTGATGGATACAGGCCACAAGAACAAGTGTGAAGAAAATCACAGCCAAATAAGACCAATCATGAACCAGACTATTCTATTCTGTGGGCACTCAGAAGGACAAACCACAGTGGACCATCAAATGCTAACAATCTTAAAATTGGTGAAGGAAAGTTTAAAAGGATCCTGAAGTTTCAACTGCAATGATGAGAGCTTTAGAGCCAAACAAAAAGGGTCCCTTGCAATGCTTGCTATATTTCAGGTGAAATCAGAAATGAAATTATAAAATGTATTGGCAGTGAGCTAAAAGATAAGGTCATGGGGGACGAGACTGCAGATGTATCATAAATGGAGCAACTATCTGTTTCCTTGCAGTATTACGATATTGAAACCAAAGATATTCAAGAAGATTTTTTATCATTTTTGGATGTTCTTGGCAAAGAATATTGTGATGTTGTAAAACTTCGAGAAATTGAAGCACCTGATGTTGATTTCCTGCTAACAATGGACGAATTCCGAAGGTGTTGGGACGAAAAGATGTCTGGAAACGGAAGAGGCTCGGCTTTCTGGACCGATAACTGGAAAAGCCATAATGAAGCAAATAAAGAACTGTGGATTGTCTTTTAATGCTGTAATCGGTCAGAGTTACGATGGTGCCTCAGTGATGAGTTCCAATTCAGTTGGAGCGAGTGCAAACATGGAAAAACACTGTCCAAATGCTAAATACTATCACTGGTCCACTAACAATTTATGCATCGAAAAAGGAATGTTTATTAAATAGGCAGGTTTGCTGCAACTACTAAAATTGTGACATCTTGGCATTTAGACATACACAAAAAGTATTCTTCAACGTATTTTAGGCTGGAGTTAAGAAAAAGAATTATATCATTTGTACTGCCAATCTGAGTAAGATATTAAAACCTGAGTAATTTCATGCCTAGCATTTGTGTTTCAAGCAGTTCTGTGCAGCAGTTTTTCTCCATTGTTTAACTGATAGATCAGTCGTTAATGTCTTAAAAACAGGTACCTTCAGCTAGTATGTATCTGAATAGTCAACACATATTTCGTTGTTTTTTTGCAAGGGCTCCCCTCCCCTTCTCCCCCTCACACACACACCTCTGAAATCCTGGCTGTGTCCCGGATTTTACCTCACAATCTTCCTCACCAGCGCATTACAAATGATGTTCCAAAGCCACAACAGTAGGGAATATAAGTTCAAACGAACACGTTGCCGGATGGCTACAGTCAGGGGCGACAATGAGGTGTATTCAAGGAATTCACTGAATACCTTTGTAACTTTCAAAAATGTCCTGATATATATATTTTAGCCCGAAAATTTCTTTCCTGTAACGAACTCTTGCACAAGGGAACTTCATGAACTCTTTTATGATGTCAGAAATGACATGCCTGCCCCATTTCCATTCTTGGAGATGACAATCCGTTGAGGAGTTTTTCTTCAGTGAACTCAAGAATACTATCTCTTTGTTTCCGTAACCCTTTGTGACGTCGGCTACCATTGAGCATTTGGCCTCATGACAAAGAGCGTCTGAACAGAACATATGTAGTCATCATTCTCAATACCACGACAAGGCTCCCTGTTCTTTCGCCTTCCACTATAATTGTGTATGATAGATCGGGTTTGGGAAATGAGTGCCATTGGGGTGTTTCCAAAAATTTTTCTTTGCGATCCCAGCAAAGAAATCAACTCACTTACAAAAAGATTCTACACTTTTAAAAAATGGAAGAGTTTGCCCAAAAGTAAAGTACCAGGAAATAACAAGCGATCAACATACGAGAGTATTCCATTTGCTAGCCTTGTTTAATTAAGGAGGATACATGAACAGTAAGCTTGTAGTTTAATATCCTAAAGCCAATGCTCATATTTTTTCAATGCTTTTCAACAGACTACTATGAAATACCGATGTTGCTCGTGCAACTGATGAGGCAAAGCAAAGAGAAGTCACAGGTATAACCATAATACCATACCAAGATGCTTCGCCATCACATTGATGCTGCTGTTATCAGCCCAAGGACTTGCTTTTCGTGGTCATGCTGGAAACAAATTGTCATCAAGCGGAATTTGGTAAAACTCATGGGCAGATACTGCCATGACTTGAGATCTTTCCTGGACCGATCGAATCAAATATATTTCCTATGAGCTGCAAAATGAATTGATCACAGATCGAGTGTATTACAGAGGAAGTGTGACGGGTGATTCAAAAACGAATAGATACCTCATGTTTTGCGTCAGTAATGATGGACAACACCAATGATACGAGCAACATTGAACAGTCAGTAGTTTCAGTGCAGCTTATTAATGACAGGCAAGGTCGACGAGGATATGCTGGGAATGCTCAATGCATCTGATGACCAGTCAGGTGATGGACTCACAGGCATTCTGTTGCAGAAACTGCAAAGGTACAAGGTAGCACCAAAAACAAGTGTGGGAGGCTAGTTGGACAGTCTTATGATGAAACTGCTACAATGAGAGAGAAATTAAATGGAGTACAGTGGCCAATACAGGGTCATTATCCAGCTGCATACTACAACCACTGCTTGACTCACAGGATGTCTTTATGTGCCTCCCGGTCTGCCAGTAAAATTCCCCAGGCTGCAAAATTCTTTGGAACAACTGACAATAATATAAGCTTCTTCAGCAACAGTCCAAATGGACAAGGCATCTTGGCTTAAACTAAGCCTGGTGTCATGTATCTGCAATCTGACCCCACGGGTATGTCCTGCTCCTCGGAACACATCCCAATTCCGTTTTGTCGTCAGGAAAAATTCGTGTTTCCTGCAACTCAGGCATTGGCTGTTTCCTTGTTTGGAGTGGGATAGGCATCAAGACATCAATCAAAATATAACCATTTAAACCTATTGCCCTGGAGGGTCAAGGCCTTAGAAGGAGGGTGCTATTTAAGCCCAGAACGACTCCCATTCCAGACCTCAGCGAAGTGTCTTGGTATCCAAATGCAGCAAGTTGAATTTGTGTTCTTGCTGGATCTCCACTGGAAAATTTTTGAGGACTGTACGCCAATAATGACTGTGATGCAGCAGCCAAAGTTAAATGAGATTCAATGAAACTTGATGTTGGATGATTTTAAACGACTTTTATAGAGCTTCAATTTTCGATCACTTGTGTCAAAAAAGGTCAAACTATGTCATGTTTAGAGGCTCATATCCCAACAACGGCGTATGTGAGAGACTTGCAAAAAAATTGCGGTGATAGAGCAGCGGCAAGGCTATTAGATAATGTTAATTTTAATTGGTGTGACTGCTTAGTACGCGGGGATTTTAGCCTTCAAAGTTCAATGTTTTTCACTTCTCTCCAAAAAGGCCACAATATGTCATCTTCAGAGGCTCATATCTCCACACTGGTGTATGCGAGAGACCTGAAACAAAAATTGTGGTGATAGATCAGCGAAAGGCTATTAGATAATGTTAATTTTATTGGTGTGACTGCTTTGTACGCGGAGATTTTAGCCTTCAAAGTTCAACTTTCGTCACGTGTCTCAAAAAAGGTCACAATATGTCATCTTTAGAGGCTCATATCTCCACAACGCGAGAGACTTGAAACAAAAATTGTGGTGATCGATCAGCCCCAGGCTATTAGATTATGTTAATTTTATTGGTGTGACTGCTTTGTACGCGGAGATTTTAGCCTTCAAAGTTCAACTTTCGTCACGTGTCTCAAAAAAGGTCACAATATGTC
>JANTCA010075840.1:0-15063 GCA_024741275.1 Chironex yamaguchii
GATAAAAATAAAAATAATAATAATGATGATGATGATGATAATAATAATAATAATAATGATAATAATGATGATGATGACTATGATGATGACTATGATGATGATGATGATGATGATAATAATAATAATAATGATGATGATGATGATAATACTGATGATGATGATGATGATGATGATAATAATAATAATAATAATAACAGCAACAACAATAATAATAATAATAATAATAATGATAATAATAAGGACAGGACCTGTCTATAGAAAAGTAGTAAAAACTATGATTTACACTATATGAAATCTCCTTGAATAAAAATTAAAGTTAAGGTCATCCCATTTTATTGACGTAACTACCGATGCAATCAGCTGTAACGGTGGTAATGTACGTATTTGTATCTTCTCAATAGGCTGCTCCATTTGTTCAATTCGAATGGAATACATTTCTCATAATGCCTCTTCGCAAAAGGTGATTGCGATGATTTTGCAGTGGGGGTGTAGTTGCAGACAGGGTGTTTGGTTTGAGGTAGTACATTGCAAGATCAAGTAAAGCTACAATGACCACATGCAGTGAAAGAGTCAATATGATGGTCTATTTATCCTTAGTGTTTAATAAAAGAAGCATCAAGAAGAGTCGGAACAGCAGGGATGGTGTGGCAGTGTATATGATTTTGAATTTACTTGTAATGTTGTTAGACCTTCTGTAAACAATGTCCCTGCCTTCGGTATCGTTAGTACCAAGCCTGGAGACTCTAATCGAAATTTTCACCGACATAATATTTGCATCTTCCCAAGTTGGCAACCCCAAGTTCAGTTGTCTCCCTGTCATGTTAAGAATGAATGTAATTACAAAAGCAGACTTAATTTCTAAAAAATTATAAGATCTCTCATCTACTCATTTTTAAGAATATTTTGTTAAATTTCTCTTCAATTTCGTTTTTGGCACGCAACTCACTTCAGTGCTGAACCTTTGAGCTCGTGGCCTGAGACCCCTCTTCATGTGGTGCTCACAATCCCACCTGGCACTTAATAGATCCTGAACAGAACCATTTAAGTGTAACACCAAATTTTCTATTATCATGAAGCCTCTTCATTTTGCTCGAGTTTTGTTAGTTCCCTTAGCAAAAGTGTTAAAGAAGGTTTAAGAAGCACACTAATATACATCAGCCAATCTTTGACAAGTGCAACTTATATATCAAGCTTCACATATGCACAGAAATTCATTTAATACTAAGCTTTTTTGTGTGGTAGGTACACAATCCTTATGAATGGATGGCAAGATCTTCCTAGTCGTGATAACAATTCAGGGGTTGACAGCTGATAACAATTTCACGGTTCCCTTATTCACTCCAATATTTTGACGTCGTAGTGCAACACTGGCATCCATAATTCCAATCGCTATGCTATACACTAGATCTAAAAACTTTAAAGAGTGATTCGTGCACTTTTCGTTAACATCCATATATCGGCTTAAAGGCCTTACCATTTCCTTGATCTTTTTCACAATTTTGGCTACTCATAGAAATCAGCCACGACTACGAAAACTATTTGATACACTATATTCAGGTTGTTGATAAAGTGATCCATATCTTCTTTGCTAGCATCTTTATCTTCTAGCATCCTTATCTCTGCCATAAAACCTTACTGTAGACGTGGTCTTTTCCATCATTTTGGCCCATAACAAATATACAAATACTTTGATGTCAAAAGGCATAGTAATCTGCAACAATTATCGTGTCTAGCTTATACGCTTGATCTACAACCTTTATAAAGGTGATTCGAGCACTTCCTGTTAGCATTTTAAGAAATAGGCGAAAGTCTATAGGAAGGCTTCTTTATATAGCATGTCCCAAATTTACACTTTAAAAAGCACATTTGCCAGGTGAAGTCTTTGTCTGTGATAATTGTATAGAAAACGGGAATCACAAAAAGGGCCAAAATCTGGCAAAATGGAGAAGCACTAGTAAGAGTATTTTCAGCACTCGGATATGAAACAAACAATTCCCAAATTCATACTGTATACACTACATTCGGCAAACGGAGTGGTGTGCTTGTGTCTCTTCGTACATGATATATTTCCACGAAAGACAGGAAGAAAACAGGTCAAAGTCTGGTAAGATCGCAAGATTATAGTGAGGCATTATCTTACTATTTGAACATATATATAGCAAGTGGCAAGACCATTTGCACTACAATTATCCTATAAAGTGTTATGTTGGTGATTATCAGTCTTTGTGGAAGGTCTTTGCAAAAGAGGCCAAAGTCATGGAATTTGACAAGGCAATAGCAAGGCTTTTTTATAAAATTTGGATATATAGCAAAAAAAGTCCACACTATACTGCTATACTTTCTATACGGCATTTGTCATATAAAGTGGTGTAGTAGCGATTTAAAATCTTTGTACGTGTTCTTTTTTTGTGAAGAATACAGTCTGGCAAGAATACAGTTTGGCAAGATGTTTAGGCCATACGAAGGCTTTCTTATGAAGTTTGAACATAAAGAATACGTATGCCAAATCCATTCTATATACACTGCATTTGAAACATAAAGCTTGATTGTGATTGCCAGTCCTTGTCCATGACAATTATTTGGAAAACAGAAAAAGAGCCAAAATCTTGTAGAATTGCATCACTATAGTAAGACTATTAAAGTTTGGGCATAAAGTCATACATAAACATGATCTCAAACTTACTGTGTACACAGCAATAGTTGTCTCTTAGTGATTGCCAGACACTGTTAGTACATGTTCACGGTTTCACAAACAGGCATCTCAGCAATACGCGAAGCTCGTAAACAATATTTTAAAAGTTGGACATACAGAAAACATTACTATACACATTGTGTTTGCATATTTCCAAATTTGCTAGTGATTTCCACCTTTTGCTTAAATAATTCCATGGAAACAAGCAACACAAATAGTACGTCAAATACGGTAAAGTCGCAACGCTATAGCAAGGCTCGAATCTTGTAAACTGGCAAGGCCATAGCAAGCCTACTTTCTAAACTCGGACATATATAACGTAATTTCCAAATCAATACTATAGACATAGTATTTCCCTTACTTGCTGCTTTGCTAGTGATTTCTGACCTTTCTGCTTCATAATTCGATGGAAGAAGGCACCATTAACAGTAGCTCAAATACGGCAAACTGTCAAGGCCATAGTGCACCTACTTTCCGAATTCGGACATATGTAAAGCAAATCCCAAATCAATACTATAAAAACATCATTTGCTTTACTGGTTCGCTAGTGATTTCTGACCTTTGTGCTTCATAATCTGAGGGAAGCAGGCAAAGCAAAAAGTAGCTCAAACGCGGCAAAGTGGCAAGGCCATAGCTGGACTGATACTAGTACTTCATAACAGTCAGAGGTGCAGAACGTTGGTCAGCGGTACTAGTACTTCATAATTCTGTATTGAGTTAGAGCTAATCTGATAACCTTTGAAGATAGTGATGATAGTGACGTATAGTGATGATAGATTGAGTTTTATTCTGTGAAGAGAGAATACTAAGTTGATACCTTCTTTTATTTGTGTTTTGAGTAAAGATTCTTTTGAGTAAATGTAATTTCTACAAGAACACTTGAATAAACTCTATATGGATTCGCTTGCCTTTTTACAGTACTGTGATGGTGTTTATTTTTGTTGTTTTGTTAAATCATTGTGAAAAACGAAAGCAGGTAAGGCAAATACTACGTCTATAGTATTGATTGGGAACTGCTTTATATAAGCTCGAATTTAGAAAATGATGAACAACATTCTGCACTGCTGGCCGCTCAGTGTTTAGAATTCCACACTTTCTCCCCACCGACTTCGACAGAGAAGTCATCACCTTTGGTTAGTCATGGTTCGCACAAGTTCCCCCGTCAAGGAAGCAGCACGTCGTTCACGAGGTTCAGGTCGGTAATCTACATTGAAATCGTGGTGCTGAGAATCGTTATTTACTTTCAACTTCACTAACTTTTGCGCAAGTCTCTTCAAAGTTACGACGTGACCTGTTTCATTTACAGTTCTGCACACTGCTCCTCGTACCTTATCGTCAGATCCATAAATGGCATTCACTACTCGCGCTAACTTCCAGTCGTTCCGTTTTTTCAGGCGTTTGTCCTTGATAAGCACAATGTCTCCCGCTTGTACACTTTCGTTGCTACAATTCTTCCATGCATATCTGACGAAGCTCACTGAGGTACTCGCTGTTGAATCGATTCAAAAATTTGTCAATAGCCGACTCAAGATATCGCAGGCGTTTCTGGAGTGTCTTACGGGTCGGGTTTCTAACATCAGGTGTTCTTGTTGTAGACTGCTGATCTCTTCGTCGACGGTGTAATTGGTTGGACCAACTCGTCTGACTCTATATGCGAAATCGGTCGATCGTTGAGTACCCCTTCGATTTCTGTGAGGCTGGTCTCAATTTCTTAATATGTCAATTTAGCCTTTCCAACCATCTTGCACAGGCAATCCTTCACAACGCGAATGGTGCGCTCATAAAATCCTCCCTATCATGGAGATGCGGGTAAGATAAATTTCCAGGAAATGTGTCTGCATCGAAGAAACTGTTTCAATTCATCACTTCAAAACGTTTGGAAATTGTCTGATACAAACATTCGAGGCGTGGTCTTCCTTCTCGTAAATCGCTTTATGGCTCTAATGAGTGCTGCTGCTCCCAAATTCGGAACAATTTTAAGATGAATGCTTTGAGTTGTAGCACAGACAAAAAGGCATGTATAAACAAATCTTGCGAACGTCTCGACTGCAAGAAAACGTATCAAACGTACAGGGGGACCTGCATTGTCAACTCCACAGTTCACGAAGGGATGGTCTTCTGACAGTCTCCACTGGGGTAAATCTGGCGGCATTGGCCCAATCATCGGCTTTGGGTTCATAAGTTTGCACACAAAACATTTGTGTAGCACAGCTCGAATTGCCTGTTGACCACGAATGATCCAATACTTATCGCGAGTACGATTTAATGTTTTCGAAACAGAACAGTGCATCACATCTGTATGAGATTTCAATACGATCAATTTGGTGATATGATGATTTCGTGGCAGAAGAATGGGATGACGACGATTTTTGTCAGCATTTGCAAATCATAAACATCCCTTCAATCGAACTATTCCTTTGTCATCGAAAAAACAATCCTAAAGATTTGTGCTGGGCAAAGAAAACCTTGATTTTCAATGAGCTCTCGCTGCATGAATTTTACCCACAACTGCTCGCTTTGTTCATATTCTTTGATGGTAATTGTACCAAATTTCAATTGTTCCTTTCTAATGCGTGCCTTTAAGTTAGACACAAACCTTAGCACATAACAAGTAACCATAAGCAGGCTTGTAAGAGAACTAAAGTTATTACAGTTAATCAACCCATCAATCAAGACTCCATTTTGTTCCGTAATTGCCACATTAACTACTAATTCATTCTGCTTAACCTTCCTTTTCTCACAACGTACAGAGGGATAACTGACTCCGTGCTGAATGTTTCGTTCCGGCCATTTGGAAAACTCATTTGATAGAAATTCTGACCCCTCCAACCAAATTTTTCAGTCAGAAAACTGGGATACTTTGATTTCTCTGGTGGGAATATCGGCTGGGGTTTGCAAGCCAGGAACATGTTTCCAGTCACGGTAGTCAGGGACCCCCCTAATTAAATCAAGTCGATTTTGCACAAATTGCTTCCACTCACGTGGTAAATTCTTGATCCAATGCAAAACAATTTCAGAATCTGTTCAATAGGTAATAGCTCTAAACACAACTTCGCCCTCCACGGCTCTCTTAACTACAACACACAAGTTCGCTAGTAGCACTGCACCAAGCAATTCAATTCTGGGTATTGAAATCTTCTTGATGGGCGCTACCTTTGACTTACAAGTAACCAATTTAACAATAATTGCAAGTGACATAATAACTCTGTACAATACTGCAGCATATGCATATTTGTTTCCATCACAAAATCCTTGAAGCTCTACTGAAAGCACCTTCTCGAAGATTTCACACAGAACGTATCGGGGAACACAAATTCTGCTTAACTTCGTAATAATCGGGCTAAGCAACCCAAGAGGATCAAAGAATTTAGCTCTAATTATTTTACAAAGACCTTTTCGTTGGTGGTAACTGGTCAGCTTTACGAAAAATTTCTCTGAAACCAAACACAAGCTCGTCACTAATACGATTCCAAGTAATTCCCAAAACTCGGTTTTGTACATGTTCTGCACGAAATAACTCATCCCCTGCACGGACGATGTTGCTGACTTTCTTGTTGTTACTGACTCGGCCTGCTTGTTAAGCTAAATACAACTCTCAAAAACTTATACACAAGGAGTTTCGGATTGTCAGCAAATCTTCATTCTATAAAAAACGCAACAAATTCGTGTGATCAGGATTTCCTTCAACATTGAGAAAGGCTTGTTGAATGTCAGCAAGTAAGACGATTTCGTGCATTCTAAACCGCAGCAAGATATTGACCCACATTCTGCAATAACGCCTTACTATAGCCTTGTCTTGTTTCCAATTCTTGGTTGAATAAGATTGTGCTTGTTTTTCACGATGATTTCAAAAACACCCAAAAATGAACACCATCACAGTACTATAAACAGGCAAGTAAATAAATATTGAGTATATTTAGGATATCTTTTACTATGACCCACATCCTGCAAAAACTCTTTACTATAGCCTTGCATTTTTTTCCGATCCTTGGTTGAATAAGATTGTGCTCGTTTCTCACCACGATTTCAAGGAAAACTAAGAACAAACACCATAACAGTACTATATAAAGACAGGCAAATTCATATAGGGTATATTTGGGATCTGTTTTAATTTAACCAAAAATCTGCCAAAACGCCTTACTACAGCTTTGCCTTTTTTCCAATTCTTGATTGATTTAGATGGTGTTGTCTTTCACGCTGCATTGAAGCAAAAGCAAATAACAAATATAATCACAGTACTATATGAAGCCAGACGAATCCATATAGAGTAAATTTGGGATCTGTTTTAATTTGATCGAAATTTTGTAAAAACGACTTCCTATAACGTTGCCTTTTTCTTGAATTGTTGGTTGAATAAGATGGTGCTGGCGATGATTTCAACCAAAACTAAAAACAAACGCCATCACAGAACTACATAAAGGCAGGCGAATCCATATAGAGTATAGTCAGTAAATGTTTTCTTTTGACCAAAATTCTGCAAAAATGCTAGACGATAGCCTTGCCTTTTTCTCCAATTCTTGGTTGATTAGGATGGTGCTTGCTTTTTCCAATGATGTCAACCAACACTAGAAACAAACGCCATCACAGTACTATATAAAGGCAAGCGAACCCGTTTAGATTATGTTTGGGATCTGGTTTAATTTGACCAAAAATCTGCAAAAACACCTTATTATAGCCTTGCCTTTTTTCTAATTCTTGGTTGAATACGGTGGTGCTTTCTTTTCTTATTGATTTCAAGGAAAGCAAAGAACGAACTCCATCACAGTACTATATATAGCCAGGCCAATCCATATAGAGTTCATTTGCAATATGTTTTGCAGTGAATAAAATTCTCCAAAAACGTCCTACTACAGCCTTGCCTTTTCACAGTTCTTGTTTAATTGCGATGGTGCTCGTTTTTCGAGTTGATTTCAACCAAAACAACAAAAAACGCCATCAAAGTAAGGCAGACGAATCCATAATTCTGCAAAGACGCCTTATTATAGCCTTGCCCTTTTTCCAATTCTTTGTTTAATACGATTGTAATGGTTTTGAGTGCTAATTGCAACCAAAACCAAAAGCAAGCAGCATCACAGTCCAATATAAAGGCAAGCAAATCCATATAGAGTATAATAGTAATTTGTTATATTTTGACCAAAGTTCCACAAAAAACGCGTTTTTATGGTCTTGCCGTCTTTCAAATTTTGTCTGTAAAAGATGGTGCTCGTTCTCTCGTCGATTTCAAGGAAAACCAAGAACAAACGACGTCACAGTTTCATCTAATTGCAGAAGAATCCGTTTAGAGTATATTTGCCATATGTTTCACTTTGAACTAAAATTCTGCAAAAATGCCCTGCTTTAGCCTTGACCATTTTCAAATACTTCGTTGAATATGATGGTGCTTTTTTTTTTGACCCTGGGTTCAACCAAAACCAAAAACAAGCAGCAACAGAGTCCTATATGAAGGTAGGTGAATGCATATAGAGAATATTTGAATTTTGTTATATTTTGACCTATGTTCTGCAAATACTCCTTAGTATAGTCTTGTCGTTTTTCCAATTCTCGGTTGAACAAGATGGTGCTTCTTTTTGGCGCTGAATTCAACCAAAACAAAAAACAAACGCCATCAAAGTAATATCTAAGGCAGACGAATCCATGTAGAGTATATTTGAGATATGTTTCATTTTGAAGCAAAATTCTGTAAAAACACCTTACTATAGCCTTGCCGTTTTTCCAATTCTTCGTTTAATACGATTGTAATGGTTTTGAATGCTAATTTCAAACAAAACCAAAAACAAGCAGCATCAGAGTCCTTGCTATATAAAGGCAAGCGAATCCATATAGAGTATATCAGTGATTTGTTGTATTTTGACTCAAGTTCTGCAGAACCGACTTAGTATAGCCTTGCCCTTTTTCCAATTTTGTCTGTGCAAGATGGTGCTGGTTTTCACGCTGACTTCAATCAAAACTAAATACTAAATACAATTGCTATTACAGTACTTTTAATAAGTCCTTGTAGAGTATATTTGAGATACCTGTTGCTTCGAGACAAATTCTTCAAAAATCCGTACTATAGACTGACCTTTCTTCGTAATTCTTGGTTGGATAAGGTGGTGCTCTTTCTTTTCTCTGATTTGAAGGAAAATCAGGAGAAAACGCCATCACAGTTGTATCTAACGGCAGAAGAAACCATGTAGAGTATATTTGGAATACGTTTTTCTTTGACTCAAATCAAGCAAAAAGGCCTTACTATAGCCTTATTGTTTTCCCAATTCCATGTTGAATCAGATAGATTGAACCAAAACAAAAAGCCAGTCAACGTCTGAGTTCCACCTAATGATAGAAAAATCCATATAGAGTATATTTGGGATATGTTTCACTTTCAACAATAATTGTGCAAAAACGCCGTAGTATAGCCTTGCCCTTTTTCCAATCCTGGATTAAATAGGATGGTGCTTCTTTTTAGTGCTCTATTCAACCAAAACCAAAAACAAGAAGCATCATAGTCCTATATAAAGGTAGGTAAATCCACATAGGGTATATTTGGGATATGTTATAGTTTGACTCAAGTTGTGCAAAAAGGTCTTACTATAGTGCTGCTTTTTTTTCCAATTGCAGGTTGAACAAGACAGAACTTGATTTTCTCGCTGAATTGAACCAAAAACAAAGATCATGTACCATCACAGTACTATCTGAAGGCAGATGAATCCAAATAGAGTAGATCTAAGATATGTTTTGCTTTACGCCAATTTCTGCAAATTGGCCTTACTATACTCTTGGCTTTTTTCAATTGTAGGTTGATTAAGACACTGCTTGTTTTCACACTGAATTCAACCAAAACCAAAAAGGAACGCCATCATAGTACTATCTAAAGGCAGAAAAATCCATGTAGAGTATATCTGGGAGATGTTCTACTTTGATTCATAGTGTGCAAAAAAGCCATACTATAGCCTTGCCTTTTTAATGCTTGGTTCAATTAGATGGTGCTTCTTTGTCGCACTCAATTCAGCCAAAATAAAAAACAAACGCCATCAAAGAAATATCTAAGGCAGACGGATCCATTTAGAGTATGTCTGGGATATATTTTTCTTTGACCTATATTCAGCATATAACGTCTATATATAACGTCTTACTATAGCCTTGCCAGTTTTCCAATTCTAGGTTGAATAAGATAGTGCTTCTTTTTTGCACTAAATTCAACCGAAACAAAAACCAAACGACGTCACAGTTCCATCTAATGGCGGAAGAATCCATATAGAGTATATTTGGGATATGTTTCACCTTGAACAATAATTCTGCAGAAACGCCCTACTATAACCTTGCCCTATTCCCAGTCCTAGGTTGAATAGGATGGTGCTTCTTTTTCATGCTGAATTCAACCAAAACCAAAAACAAGAAGCATCACAGTCCTATTTAAAAGTAGGTCAATCCACATAAAGTATAATTGGGATACGTTTTACTTTGACTCAAATTATGAAAAACACCTTACTATAGCCTTGCCGTTTTTCCAATTCTAGGTTTAATTAGATAGCGCTTCTTTTTTACGCTAAATTCAACCAAAACGAAAAACAGTCGAGGCCAGAGTTCCATCTAATGGCAGAAAAAGCCATATAGAGCAGATTTGGGATATGTTATATTTTGACCCAACTTCTGCAAAACCGCCTTACTGTAGATAAGCCTTTTTCCAATTCTTGGTTGAATCAGACGGCGCTTCTTTTCACCATAAAGTCAAGCATAGCTAAAATCAAATGCCATTACAGTAATATCGGAAGGCAGAAAACTTCATGTGGAGTATATTTGAGATGTGTTTTACTTTGACTCAAATCATCTAAAAACGCTTTACTATACCCTTGCCATTATTCCAATTCTAAGTTGAAAAGATGGTGTTCCTTTTTCGCGCTGAATGCAACCAAAACAAAAACAGACACCATCACAGTACGATATCAGGGCAGGCGAATTCATATAGAGTATATTTGGAATATGCTTTACTTTAACCCAAATTCTGCAAAAACGCCTTACTACAGCCTTGTCTTTTTCGTCATTCCTTATTTGGATTAGATGGATCTCGTTTTCGCAATGATTTCAACCAAAAAGGAAAACAAACACCATCACAGTACTATATGAAGGCAGGCAAATACATCTAGAGTATATTTGAAATATCTTTTACCATGAACCAAACTCAGCAAAAATGCCCTAATATAGCTTTGCATTTTTCTTCAGTAATTATTTGGATAAGATGGAGCTTGTTTTCACAATGAGTATATTTGGAATATGTTCCACTATGACCATAATTCTGATAAAACTCCTTACTATAGCCTTGCTTTTTCCCCAATTGTTGGTTGAAAAACATATAGCTCGTTTTTTGCAATGATTTCAACCAAATACGACCAAAAACACCATCACATTACTACATGAAGACAGGTGCAGCCATATAGAGTATATCTGGATTATGTTATACTTTGACCATAACTCTGATAAAACGCCTTACTATAGCCTTGCCTTTTTGGTCAGTTCTTAGTTGAATAAGATGGAGCTCGTTTCCGCAATCATTTCAAAAAAACACGAAAATAAACACCATCACAGTACTATATGAGGGCAGGCGAATCCATATAGAGTATATTTGGGATATGTTCTACTTTAAAACAAATTTTGCAAAAAGGCCTTAGTATAGCCCTGCTGCTTTTCCAATTCTAAGTTGAATAAACTGGTCCTCCTTTTTCGCACTGAATTCAAGCAGAACAAAAAACAAGTACCGCCGCAGTACCAAATGAACGCAGGTAAATCCATATAGAGTATATTTGGAATATGTTCTACTATGACCATAATTCTGATAAAACTCCTTACTATAGCCTTGCCTTTTAACCAATTGTTGGTTGAAAAACATATAGCTCGTTTTTTGCAATGATTTCAACCAAATACGACCTAAAACACCATCACA
The DNA here is from genome assembly GCA_024741275.1 of Chironex yamaguchii. Taxonomy (NCBI): domain Eukaryota; kingdom Metazoa; phylum Cnidaria; class Cubozoa; order Chirodropida; family Chirodropidae; genus Chironex; species Chironex yamaguchii. Next base: position 11,610 of record JANTCA010075840.1, read on the forward strand.
CTACTACATGAAGACAGGTGCAGCCATATAGAGTATATCTGGATTATGTTATACTTTGACCATAACTCTGATAAAACGCCTTACTATAGCCTTGCCTTTTTGGTCAGTTCTTAGTTGAATAAGATGGAGCTCGTTTCCGCAATCATTTCAAAAAAACACGAAAACAAACACCATCACAGTACTATATGAGGGCAGGCGAATCCATATAGAGTATATTTGGAATATTTTTTACCATGAACCAAATTTTGCAAAAACGCCCTAATATAGCTTTGCATTTTTCTTCAGTTGACTAAGATGAAGCTCGTTTTCGCAATCTTTTCAAAAATTAATACAAAAATAAACACCATGACAGTACTATGTGAGGGCAAGCGAATCCATACAGAGTATATTTGGAAAATGTTAAACTTTGACCTAAATTCTGCAAATACGCCCTACCATAGCTTTGCCTTTTTCTTCAGTTCTTGGTTGAATTTGATGGAGCTCGTTTTCGCAATGATTTCAACCAAGAAGGAAAACAAACACCATCACAGTACTATAAGAAGGCAGGCAAATCCATACAGAGTATATTTGGAATATGTTTTACTTCGACCCAAATTGTGCAAAAACGCCTTTTTCTTCAATTCTTGGTTGGATAAGATGAAGCTCGTTTTCCCAATGATTTCAACCAAAAACGAAAAATAAGACCATCATAGTGCTATATGCAGTCAAGCGAGTCCGAATAAAGTATATTTGGTATACGCTTTACTTTAACCCACATTCTGCAAAAGCTACTTACTAAAGCCTGGCCTCTTTTTTCAAATCTTGGTTGAATTTGATGGAGCTCGTCTTCATAATGATTTCAACGAAAAACGAGGACAAACACTATCGCAGTACTATACGAAGGCAGGCGAATCCATACATAGTATATTTGGAACATGTTTTACTCTGACCCAGCAAGAACTCCTTGCCATAGGGTTGCCTTTTTCTTCAATTCATGCTCGTACAAGATGGTAGTCATAATTGTAATTACTTCAACCCAAAACGAGAACAAAGACCAACACAGTACAATGTGAAGGCAGGCGATTCCTTATATAATTTATTTGGAATATGTTTTACTTTGACCGGGGCCTTGCAAGAACTCCTTACCATAGCGTTGCCTTTTTCTTCAATTCTTGCTTAAATAAGATGGAGCTCGTTTTCGCATTGATTTCAACCAACCAAGAAAAAACACCATCACAGTACTATATGAAGGCAGGCGAGTACATGTAGAGTATATTTGGAATACGTTTAACTTTGACGCAAACTCTGCAAATATGCCTTACTGTAGAATTGCCTTTTTCTTCAATTCTTGGTTGCGTAATATGGAGCTCGTTTTTATAATGATTTCAACCAAGAAACGAAACAAACACCATCACAGCACCATATAAAGGCAGGCGAACCGATATATTGCAGATTTGGAATATGTTTTTCTTTGACGGAGACCCTGCAAGTAAATGCTTGCCATTGAGTTTTCTTCAATTCGTGCGTAAATAAGATGGAGCTCGTTTTGATAATGATTTTCAACCAAAAACAGGAGCAAACACCATCTCAGTACTATATGAAGGCATGCGACTCCATATATAATGTTGGAAATTGTTTTACTAAGACCCAATTTCTGCAAAAACGCCCAACTATAGCCTTGCGTTTTTCCATTCTTTGTTGAGTAAGATAGAGCTCGTTTTCCCATTGATTTCAGCTAGAACCGAAAACAAATACCATCACAGTACTATTTGAAAGCAGGTGACTCCATATATAAAATATTTCGAAGATGTTTTACTATGACCCAAATTCCTCCTTACTATAGCGATGCATATTTCTTCAATTCATGCTTGAATAAGATGGAGCTCGTTTTGGCAATTCTTTCAAACAAAAGCGAAAACAAATACCATCACAGTACTATACGAAGGCAGCCGAATACATATAGAGTATATTAGAATACGTTTCCCTCTGACGCTAACCCTGCAAAAACAGCTAAATATAGCCTTGCCTTTTCCTTCAATTCTTGCTTGGATAAGATGGAGCTCGTTTTCTTAATGATTACAACCAAAAACCAGAACAAACAACATCACAGTACTCTATGAGGGCAGGCAAATACATATAGAGTATATTTAGAATACATTTCCTTTTGACATAAACTCTCCAAAAAGGGCTTATTTAGCGTCGCCTTTTTCTTCAATTCTTGCTTGGATAAGATTGAGCTCGTTTTCGTAATGATTTCAACCAAAAGCGAAAACAAACACCATCACAGTACTATATGAAGGCAGGCGAATCCATATATAATATATTTGGAATATGTTTTACTTTGGCGCAGACCCAACACGAACTCCTTACCATAGCGTGACTTTTCCTTCAGTTCATGCTTAAATAAGATGGAGCTCGTAGTTGTAATTACTTCAGCCAAAAACGAGGACAAACACCATCACAGTACTATATGAAGGCAGGCGAATTCATATATAGTAAATTTGGAACATGTTTTACTTTGACCCAGCAAGAACGCCTTACCATACCGTTGCCTTTTTCTTCAGTTCTTGCATAGATTAGATGGGGTTTCTTTTCATAACCATTTCAACCAAAAATAACAACAAATATCACCACAGCACCATATGAAGGCAGGCGAATCCATATAGAGTATATTTTGAACATGTTTTACTTTGACGCAATTTCTCCAAAAACGCCCAACTATAGCCTTCCCTTTTTCTTCAGTACTTAGTTGGATAAGATGGAGCTCGTTTTCCGGATGATTTCAACCAAAACCGACAGAAGAAAGCATCACAGTACTATATAAGAACCTTCAAATGCAGAAAGAGTATATTTGGAACATGATTTACCTTGACACAAACTCTGCAAAACGCCTTACTATAGCCTTGCCATTTCCTTCAATTCTTGGTTGCATAAGATGGAACTCGTTTTTGAATAGATTTCAACCAAAAACGAAAACAAAAAGCATCACAGTACTATATGAGGTCAGACGAATCGATATATAGTATATTTGGAATATAATTAACCTTGACCAAATTCTGCAAAGACTCCGTACTATAGCCTTGCCTTTTTCTTCAGTTCTTTCTTTTTTGAATAAGATGGAGCTCATTTTCGCAATGATTTCAAGCATAGACGAAAACAAACACCATCACAGTACTATATGAAGGCAGGTGAATCCATAAAGAGTATATTTTGAACATGTTTTACTTTGACGCAATCTCTCCAAAAACGCCTAACTATAGCCTTGCCTTTTTCTTTAGTTCTTAGTTGGATAAGGTGGAGCTCGTTTTCCGAATGATTTCAACCGAAAACGACAGAAGAAAGCATCACAGTACTATATAAGGACCTTCAAATCCAGAAAGAGTATATTTGGAACATGATTTACTTTGACGCAATCTCTCCAAAAACGCCTAACTATAGCCTTGCCTTTTTCTTTAGTTCTTAGTTGGATAAGGTG
>JANTCA010075851.1:0-15061 GCA_024741275.1 Chironex yamaguchii
GGCATACGTCTCAACGTTTAACTTGTTGCAAATTTTGACTAAAGTGTAACTGACCCATCAGATGATACGACTGAGCCATTAACACAGCTAGAATCTATGCATGGAATTTATCCGGATTTACTATCCTATCATTCAATGTAAACCATTCAATTTAAACCATTCAGTAGCTGACTTACCTGTTGTCGCAGTATTGTGACTACGCACATTACTGCGTGTTTGAGACAATGTGATTTTCTTTGCAAGGGCATCCTTCCAGTTTGTATAGCTGGTAGAAATAATAGTCGGCTTGATTGTGTCAAAGCAGTCGACATATGCCCCTTGTTGTACGCAGCAATACATGTATGACAAAATGCGTGGTCATTCAACTCATCATAATGTAACAAGGGAACTTGTCAAATCTTTCATAAATTTTCTCGACACTATTTTTGACTTGCCAAATTTTCGATTGGAAAACGAAATTGCTTGGGTTGATTTGGCCTAACACTGATCTCTGGAACTCCTTCAACCTTTCGTTTTGTCATCATCAATGAAATTCAATTTGCAAATCTTGATGTTGTTCAGGATACTTAAATACGCAAACCAGAATTTCAACAACATCAAATAAGTGTAATAACAATGTATTTTGAATAATGATTGTTTCCTTTTCGAATCATGTATTTTGTAGTAGAAGTGGATTGTAATCTGTTTGGAATTGGAATTTGTCGACTCCTTTCTCAATCTACTCGTGGTAGGTGTCAGGTGCCTCCTGCTCTCAGCAGGCTCTCTTTGTTGTGTTTTTCTAGTGGCTTCCGCATAGTCCAACCCAGTCCGTCCTTTGATGTTATTAAACTACGTTGATGTTGGCCTTAATCTGTGAAAATGTTCTTAATTTTTTCATCATATCATGATCTATTAGGAGCAATATTCTCGCCAGTAACTCATAGGCTTGGATCGGTGCATTATTATAAATAATGTTAATTCATTGTTGTTGTAACTTTTCATTCAAATATATTTCAGTATTAACATTTAGTACATACATTGCAAAAAAGTGGTGGAGCTGTAGTTGGTGCTGCCGTAATGGTTCCACTGGCCCTGATCAATTTTTATGCTTTGTAGTACACATTACGGGAAATGAACAGGTATTGACATTATTGAAGAAATGATCCCTGCAAGTTATTATTGAAGGTGGCCTTAGCGAGCCAATCAAATTTTGATAATGTAGCTGAAAATGAGAATAGATGTTACATTTTCAAGACGAGTAGCATGCACAATGATTGGCATATAACACATAACCTATCTGTAATCTTTACATATCAGGCAATGGACGTAATTGGTATTTGCAGGTTGGTAAGCATTTCGATGTTTATTCTTCTTATGCTTGTATAAGCCATTTCTATGTGCAAATGTTGTGTTGCAAAAGGAGCATGAGAATGACTTTGCCTGCAAGAAATTTAAAAGTCTCAGAACATGCCCCATCTAATTGATAGAACAGCAGCATATGCAAAATTCTGGAGTCCTTAAATTTATAATTTTAGTTCACAACCTCTTCTGCCATCACATAAGGTTATAACGTTTGCATGTTCAGTTGGATGTGCAATACCAATGCTACGTTTTAGTCATTTTGGAACTAAATTACAATAGAACCAAGTAAGTCCTTTCATCACAATAACAGCAATATCCTCTTTAGTGTCACTGCAACAAGCCAATGAATCCTGGAAAAAATATTTCGCATTTCTTTAGATAATTTTCATAAACTATCTTCTTCTTCCTCGACATGGACAAGTTTGACCTTTGGCCGCCTCCAAAGCATGTTGTACACCTACCCTCAAGCCCCCTCTTTCTTCCGCTGCCCACATACAGTTCCTCATGCTCCTGCCCATCTACCTGCAGATGTCATCAGTGTAATAATGCTGACGAGGCCTTCCTCTGCTTCGGTAACCCTCTAGACTACCAAACAGCACTCCTCTCGTTAGTTCATAGCCACCTGGTCGACATAGATGACCAAAGTATGTCAGCTTTCTCTTCATAACAGCACCAAGTGGCTCCCTGTTGACCCCCAGCTCTTCTAAAATGCTCTTATCCGACCGCTTCTCAGTCCAACTTATACAAAGCATTTGTCGCCACAACCACATCTCTGTCGAGCTGATCTTCTTTTCATCTTTTACCTTAAAAGATGTCCAATGATGTTTAATTGCCCACCCTCTGCTCCGTATGTCATAACTGTCCACACAAATGATTTCACAACTTTCATTCTCAAATGCAATGGCAAACTTCTGTCCTTCCATAGCAATGCGTTGGCTTGATGCTCTCCTGAGCAATCACCGTAGTTTGTCTTTACAGAACCCAGACATGTGAAATGAGTGACACTCAATAATCTCGTTGTTTACACTTATCATTGCATTGGATGGTATTTTGGCAATGGGCATGATGTTAGTTTCCTTGGCATTTAATTTTAGTAAGCGCTGCTCTCCAGCTTCGTTGATTCTTTCCAAGAGTTGTGCCATTTCAGCTTTAAGGTGGCTTATAAGAGCAGCATCATCTGCGTAGCGGACATTGCTCAGTTTTTATCTGCCTACACAAAAACCAAAATCATCAATGTTCGCTTCTCTCATGATTGACTCTGTAGAAATTCTGAAAACGTGTGGGGATGATATGCAACCTTGTCTGACGCCCTATTCTATTGCAATTTCCTATGTCCTTGAGTTTTTGCATCTGATGACTGCTGTTTGGTTGTGGTAGAGACCTTAAAAGTGCCACAATGTGAGGTGGAAAACCCATGTTGTTCATTATTTTATAGTTGAGAATGGCTAACGCTGTCGAAAGCCTTGCTGTAGTCTATGGAAGCCAATAGTTCCTCTGAGTTCATGTCTATCACTTTTTCAATTAGTATTTGGATCAGAGCAAGCATGTCGGCTGTTCCTCTACCTTTCCTAAACCCTGCCTGTTCGTCTGGTAGTTCAGATTCAATTTTATTCATCATTCTTCTCAGTAGTATGTGTAGCAGAATCTTGCTGGCATGGCTGACTAAAGAGATTGTCCTATAGTTTGAGCACTCCTTTGTGTCACCTTTCTTATGTAGAACAACAAACTCATGCTTTTTCTAGCTGTCCGGCCATACTCTGCTATTCCTTATCTTACAGCAAAGGACATGTAGGGCTTTTACTCCGAGTTGATGACCATGGCGGATGAGCTCGAAATGGATGCCTCCTTAGCCAGGTGATTTTCGATAGCAAGAACATCTGATTCTACATCTGAGAGGATACTGATTGACACTTTTATCAAGTGTGACTGAATGTCCGATGAAATTTTGTTCGTCAAAAAGTACCCAATTGGTACTGACCATGGCTTTTTTAAACCTGATGCCATAATAAGTAGCACGTTTGAGGCAACTGTATCATGGTCCTCTGCTTTTAACAGACCATAGTCTAGAGTGCTTAACAAACGTCTATTCTTTGCGGTCCCATACAATTTCTTTCTTGATAGACATTTCGTCAAGAAGCAGGACCATTTCACTATCTTCATTTTGAACTTTTTCTGCCATATGTTGGATGGACTTTAATAATGTAACAATATTGCAAACTCGTGTATTTCAGTTGAATATCGTGACCCAGAAGTTTGTCTCATTTGTGTCTCGTTTTTCAATAGTTGCTTGCTCATATGGCCAAAGTTATTAAGAACAATATCAGACATATCAGGTGTCATCATTTCAATTGTTTCAATTCTTTTATAAGACCCTTAATAGTGTTGTTTTTCCTGTTGCTTTTTTCCCTCAACTTACTTAGAATGGTATTTTTCCTGGTGATAAGTTTGTCACACTTCTTTTACTTTGATGGAGCTGTACGTGCTCCAACTTTTTTGTTTTGTAGGTGGTTCAGCTATTTCGCATTCAATTATCTCGGGTGATGTCAAATTTTCTCATTTTGGAGGTAGCCTTGGCTTACTGGCTATCTTCTGCATATGTAAAGGAAAATTAAAAACAGATGGGACACTACCATCCTTGAGGCATTTCCTGTAGAGGCTCTGAGAATAAGGCAAATTTTGTGGGTAGGAAAACCAGTGGGGAGGAAGTGTTTCTTGCAAAGCTTGGGATTTTTTGTTGGTTTCCAGTCCTTCCTTTTGACTGCAGTCAGCCATTTTGAAAGCACGGCGCTGTTGTCATGTGGAAATCTGTAGGTAAATGGGCATCCATTAATGGTTTACATAAATTGAGAAAGGAACTACACTACACAATACAACCAGTATGTTTTGTAAACAGAAAAGGGCATAGTGCAGACAGCTGGAAACCTACTCATCATCTCTACTGTCATCAGTAGTTTCATCAACTATTACCCCCATGGCATTTGCTTCCATTTACATCAGCCTTGTTTGTCTCAAAAGTGACATAAGCTATTGTGAAGTTCAATTCTGCACGGCTTTCCAGTTGATTCTTGAGCTTTATCTTTAACCATGGTAACTCACTTGATCTCAGGTGTAACAGGTCCAAACTGTTTCCTTTGTTAATGTTAGAGACCTGTAATATCGATGAATGATTTTCTCCCTAACCTGTCAATGCAATACTTTGTTGCACAGTAAATGCTACATATTCAGTAAAAGCTAGTATCACCTGAATAACCACCGCAAAACTAGCTACACTTACTTAAAAATAGATACTTGTGTTTTACCACCCTTCAACTCATCCTTCCTTTTCCATCGGCTTGTATAATTGTATGCTGAACACGACAAAGGCATTGTCCTGTTCTGTACATACCAGTCGTGTTAAAAATCCACAACTACTGTTAACGAAGGCTTAAAACCATGTTGTATGCTTTTAAGACAATCAAAATTTATCTAATAAACCAGTCTTACTCCAACACAGAATTTTTTAAGCATAAAGCTAAGACAATAACGTGTTTGCTAAATCATTCGTAGCTACAAGATGTAAAAACTAAAACTTTGAATTTGGCGCCTTTTGCCTTTCTCATGCTACCATCTTGGTTTTCCTTGTTTGTACCATGTCACGTGATGCTTTGACTTTCCAGGGATTTGTTTGAACGACCAATGCAGCCACCAAAGCTGATGTGTACTTGTTGATGATGTGATAACCTTGTGAAATTGTACTTCAGCATTATGGATATGATTCTCAACATTGTTAGATTCATGTGGACACTCGATAGGATAAAGAAGGGACAATGGCCTAGTAATGGTTGAACCAGTTCACAGACGAACATTCATACTTCGGATTTCATCATCCTGTGACTTATTGACACTTATGATTTTTCCTGTTCGCCACATTGACCGAGGAAGATCATATTTGACAAGCACTATAGTACCAACCAGAGGATTTGAGTATCTTTAGCTCGATTGGAAAATGATAATTGATGGTTTTCTCAAAGAGAGGTGACGTATTGCTTTTTCCCTACCTGCCAAAACTGATGAAGAATCTTGTTCATAAGTTTCCAGTCGTGAGTCAGTCGATGAGACAAATTGGATTGCTGCTTGATTGGAGAATCACTATTTTCAACTTGATCAAGAAACACACCTGATTTGTGGAACTGCCCCAGTAAATCAGCTGGAGTCAGAACCTGACCTTTGATATCCTCAGATAATACCAAAGGTCGTTGATTGAGAAGCAAAGTAACCTCAGACACAACAGTCTGAAGCTGAACCAAGGACAATCAACGACCAATAATCTTCTTCAATGCTCACTTGACCAAACCTACCAATCGTTCATAGAATCCTCCCATCCATAGGGAGAACTCATGGATGAACTTCCATGAAATTTTATTGTTTGTGCTGAAGGCTTGAACAGTTTCGTCATTGATAGCTTCTTGAAGAAGTCATTAAAGAATCTGATCAGCCACCTTGAGCTGTTTAGCGTTATCCAATACTAACAGTTTTGGGGGACCAAAAATCAACAGGAGACGCATAGGCACAACAGGATGGATTGCTTGAGTTCTGGCACAAGTTTACAGACAGATCCATACCTTTGATGCAACAGCTTGACTCAACAAATTATGATCGATTTTTCACCAGAAGGGGTCCCATGTAATCCAATCCTGTATATTCGAAGGGCCTCGAGGGTGTCACTCAAAAGGAGGGAAGCGGACTGAAGCTAGGACGTTTGAATGGTCTACCTTCCCAAAGACGACAAATTTGAGAGCCTTGGATGACCGACTTGACTTGGGCCTTACCAGAAGGCACCCAAAATTGTGAGCGAAGAGTTGAAAGTGTTGTAACAACACCCATATGTTGACAACGATGATGACTATCCAAGATTACAAGTCACGTGAACCATTCATTCTTGGGCAAGAACATGGTTAATTTAGAGCTTTTGGTCAGATCTGCATGAATCAAATGTCCACCACAACGCCACAGCTTGGAAAGATCTTGAAAAAGATCGAGATGTTTCATTTGTTCCCTGATATCAGAATAGTTTGACTGCTGAACGTGGAATATCCATGCCAGCTTCAATTGGACAAGTTCCTTTGCTGTGAGATGACCATCAGTGTATGAAGTGAAAAGTCTATTTTTTTAGAGTTTACAGAGAAATCTTCGAACATAACATGTGATACGAAGCAGTCTTGTTAAAGTTGAATATTTGGTAGGATTCATACCATATAGACCAAATGTGAATTGAGAATCTTTTTCTTGACTGCAAACATTCAAAGCTATTGTGTCTTTGGGAAACATTGATAAAACAGTGATTTTTTCCGGCCAAAGAAAATCACGTGATTGAAGGAAGTCGGGTCCATGCCACCAGAAACCATTGCCTTTCAATGAAACCACAGAAGCTCCTCTTGTCAAAGATCAGCTGGATTACTAATAGTTGGAACGTGGAATGGAATTCAGCCAAACTTGCCTTGATTTCCTTGACACAATATTGACAAATACCGATACAACTTTGTTGGACACTATCCAAGAGAGTGCACATTTAGAGTCAGACCAAATGAAAGTCTTATCAAAGTAACAGTTTTCGAGTTCGGTTTTGACAAATTGTGTCAATCTTGTTCCAATCAAGATGGACATGAGCTCCAGACATGGAAGCAAATAGACTTCAAAGGAGCCAAATGAGCCTTGGAAAATAGCAAGTAAGAACAATTATTGTTTGTCCGACCATGAACTGCAGAATATGCTCTGGGAGATGCATCACAAAAGCAATGAAGCTCTACAAATTGTTCAGGTTGAGCCGTAAAACAAGGAATGCAAATATTTGTGGTATCTCGAATATCCTCTGAAATGTCAGACCATATTGAGAACAGATCATCAGGTATTGTTTGATCCCGAGTTAGCTTTTGGCGCCAAAGGTTTTGGACAAAGAGTTTTTCTTTCACGATTATTGGCGAGATGAATCCACATGGGTCGAAAATGAGAGGAGCTTGATCCAAGACTTTGCATTTGGTCAAGGGATTGCTAGATTTCGAATGTTTCAAATCTGAAAATCCACGTGTGTTGGATTTGGTGTCCCAATTGAGGCCCAAAATTTTTGTAGTTTGATCCTTACCACAAACTTGAATTGGAATTTGAGAAAGAAAGTCTGGGTCATTGCTATACCATTCTTGAAGATTCATCTTGATTTCACTGAAGAGAGTCTTAAATACTAGAGAAATACTATTTTCCACTCCAGAAATGACATTATCTATATAGATATTGTCAACAATTTTTTCTGCAAGTGGAGTTTTCTTGTAAATGAGATGATGCTTAATGACATCTGACAGGAGAAATGGACTTGAGATCACACTGAAACAGACTCACATAAAACGATAGACCTGAAGATAACATGGAGTTGGCGGACGACCTGGATTTTTTAGGCAAAAGAGTCGTGTTACATCTCTGTCAGAAAGTCGAAGAGGAACTTGCAGAAATGTCTTCTCAATGTCACTGACTACGGCAACAGGATGGAGTCAAAAGCGTACCAAGAGACCACGAAGATCTGAAAGAGGAACAGGTCCTTGTAGAGGACACTTATTAAGACTTTTGATGATGAGGATGAATTTTGGTAGTTGCTTTGTCCTCACAAATGATATAATGATGCGGCCTGTAAAAAAAACTTTGTCTCAGATGAGTCTGAATTAACTTCTTCTTGTACCTTTTCAATGACACCAATACCCAGTTGATCACGAATGGTCTTGTCATGCTGAGAGCAAAGAGAATCGTTTTAAGAGAGGCGTTTCATGAGAAAACGAAGACGAGATAAGGCAAGAGTCCTATTGTTGGCAAGATCTGGGTTTGGCTCTTTCCAGGGCCAACCTACTTCTTAACAATCGTCTGTTTTCACCACTGAATCATTGAATTGTGTGATGGCATTATTGACTTTGAGCAGGATCGTCTTTAATCCCGATTTGTTCCAGAGACCAGAATCATTCGATATCCAAATTACAAGAATGGGAAGTTCAAGGACTGAAAATTAGCAATGAATTGACGAGAAGACTGTCGTTGTAGGTGTGGATGAATGACTTTTGACCATACTAGCGGTCAAATACCCAAGCTTTGAACCAAGAAGAACCAGACTATCAACAAATTGATAATAAAAGTCTCCACTAATGAGGATTTCAATTGGCAAAACCTGTTCAGAATCGCGAGTGATAGGGTCAGCTAAGTCAATTTGTTGAAAAATAGGATGCGTCTTTGTGTCAATAGGGAGCTTTTGTAATGGAACTGTGATGAAAGTAATGACAAATGCTGTCACGGCAACATCATTGCCACAGTTGTAGGGATCAAAAGTTGAGTGCACTGATAAACTTGCTCATGGTGTGATGCATCTTCGATGCGAGCACTATACACAGTTTTACTTCCAAAAACTGTCAGACCTAGAGTCTTGGAAAGTTTGTCTGTGATGTAGCTGCAGGTGCTACCTGGGTCGAGATAAATGCGAGCATTAATTGGCGTGTGTGAAATGTGGCTTCAGCTATTTGCATGTATACATTACAGTTTAAAGCAGCAGTGTTCTGTTCAATAGGTTCAGTAGGTATCGTGCTTGTACTAGCCTGTGATGTTGCAGAATTGTTCATGAGCAATGATAATGAAGTCTCATTACCTTTACCATTCTGTTTTGAACAAAGAGAACTGTGAGGTGATTGAGAAGAACAAGTTTTAACTCGATGCTTAGTTGAGAAACAGCTTCGATCACGCTGCACTATAGTCTTTCGAGCATGTACGTCAGTGCCTGTTCTACACTGATCAGAAAAGTGACTGCTGGAACAAAATACACAGGAAATTTTTGACTGATTTTGTGTCTTTGATAGTAAAAACGTACTGGTTGGAGGGGGATGCGATTTACTAACATTTACTGAACTTACTAAAATTTGACAAACTTTGTGATTGCTTTGGGTCCCGTGTGACTTTTTCTAGAATAGTAAGCTTATCCATTTGTCAAGCTGTAATTTCCAACCATTTCGTCGATGGAGTTCAGCCCGTGGAAGTTTGGATAAGATGATGGGTGAGAAGACCGAACCGAAGGTGTCTTCAGTTATCCCCAATGCGACTAAACTCCTGATATGTTTTCACAGTCATCATACACTGACTGCAAGCTCTGAGTATCAAGTGAAGCAACATCAATCGTAAGCAAGCTGTCAAAGTGTGCAAAGATGGCGATTTCAGGCTTTCCAAAGCGTTGCTTTAAAGAATCAGATGACTGTGTCATAATTGGCTTCAGTTAAGCAAAAACCCTCCACCAACTGAGCTGCTTCCCCCTTGAGTAGACTACAAAGGTACTTAAATTTGTTTATTTTGCCCATACTGGACTCATAAATCGTTGCAGCCCCCAAAGGCCTGCCAATCGAGTGGGTTGCCTCCAAATTTAGAAAGATCTAACTTTGGGAGTTTAACTTTGATCAATTGTGTATTATGTTCAGTTTGAGATTCGATATCATGAGCAGGGGGTTCCAAAGTTTGAGAAAAATACCAAGTTTTGATTGAGCCTCCCAAAGAAGTGCTTGGAATTCCGCGGCCTTAGACAGACATTTCCCTCAGAGGAAAATTCAGACTCGTCAATACTCAAAGAATTTCCTGATCAAATTTTTCGATTTTACTGTCAAATTTCTGAAGGGAGTTCGACCAAATAGTGAGTTCATTTGTGTCTAACAAAACTGTAGTTTGAGTGTTGTAAAGCTGGTCTATTTTTGTGATGAATATCATGACATTGGTTCGATGCCCTCCCCTTGAATGTTTTAAAGCCGAAACAACGGCCATGCTGAGTGGGAATGGTAGTTGTCTTAAGAGCACAAGAGCAACCAAGAGAACAAATTGATGAGAGCGTCCAATGAAAATCGAGTATCAATTGTTAGTTGAGAAAGATGCCAAAACCTGAAAGAACCATGGGGTGAAGCAAAGGAATGACTGAATGATTGCCACTTGTAACAATTGAAATCAAATTTTGGGAGAGCACAGAATGGCAATAGGTCATCAATCAGGTCTCGGCACCATATCAAATTTTTCCTACCATATTCGAATTTAAAACTGTAAATTGAAGCTGACCAGAAAATCCTAAAGGGTATCTTTCGGTAAACCCTGAACTGACTGATGAAGAAGTCAACAATCAAACATTCCAAAGTAGAAGTACTTTAAATCGATTTATTACCATAAAAGATAATAGACAATAGAGATGAACTCCTGAACTGTCCACAATTGCTAAATTGTGCCCTACATCCACAAGATCCACATTGATTAAGTTCCTTCGATTGACTACAATCAAAGTTTTTCCTATACAAATACAAAAATCGCCACATATCAAAAACAAACTGTCCTGAATCCCTCAAACATATTTCCGCGTTCCCAGTCCTCAACTGCCAGTACAACGTCATTTGTATACCATCTGCTTCATCACTTTCATGATTTGACCCGAGGATGATGTGTTGATTTTGTCCATTTGACACAAATTCACACTCACTTTGAGTTGGCTGCAATACTCTGGACTGCAAACTTGTATTTGACAGTAACAGTGTTCTGAGTAAAGTTTACAGTAGAGCTTTGAAGCAGCAGTCAGTCGTAATACACTGACGTTATGTCATTTTACGGAAAATCAAAGTGGATTTGCCCATGCTGGCAAGGATCTAGCTTGCTTTCGAAGTCTGCATTAAATTCTGTTATCTTCTTCTTCGAGGACAAAGTATCATAACATGATGCTATGCCATACGCATTCTGAGTATTGCAGCGATGTTAACAAATGACTGGACTACCAGTTTACTAAGTTAATGAGAAATTGTACTCGTCCAGGTTTGCTATCTAAAGTTTTTGCAAATACAAATTTTTAAGTTCATTAATGCCTCTGGAGTTATTATTGAAGAGAATTAACTTTGCTGACTTTTACCTGGTGGACAGGAAGCCCTGTTATCAGTTCATTTTCTTTGTCGAGTAAGTCAAGAAATTCTCTTTTTAGTGTCATTAACTGTGCATGCATCAGGTTGATTCGACAAAGTGATCCCTATGATAACATGCAGGGATGATACAGGAATAAACATCCAAACTCCAAGGTATGAGCAATAAAACACAAATTGTTATGGATTTATGGATTGAAATGATTTAACTTAATACAGGAGAACATTTAATTACTGAAAATAAGAAACTTTACAATTAATGTTTCTTATCTTCAGTTTATTAGAAAAACCATAAAACTATGTCAAATCAAAGTAATTGAAAAGTCCAATTTAATCCAAAATACATCAACACAACAAAATGAGTCAGAACATTAGGCTCAGTTATTGTTAAATAAAATTAGCTTTGTTAGCTTGTGTCGTCTTGATGGTCTGCCAAACTTTATAATCCGTTCATTGTATACACTTGAAAACCGATAGTAAAAGGTTTTAATGTACATCATGGTTGTTTCTTTTATTAGTGTTGAAATATGATCATCACGAAGGTAAGAATCCAAAATGTGGCTTTCCAAAATCTGATTGCCTTGTTTTGCTTACTACTGTTGAAATTATTTTCAAGTTATTCAAGTCTGAGAAAGATCTCCAGTTTAATAGTTCTTTCCGAAGCAGTTTATCACTTTCTTTTACAACTTTGAAAATTGATGTAGAAGGGTGCAATAAGCTCTCCATACTTTTTACATTCAAATAGAGTCCCAGGACTTACATATCTGTGATCATTTTGATTGCCTTTGGTATATAATGCATCAATACACTGAGCACATTTTAGTTTTCTGAGAATTTTTTTAATATGAATCCAGCAATATAGAACAGAACATCGTCACGCCACTCGGTTGGTGTACTTACAAATTCTGTAACACTGCTATCCACTTTCTGATTACACAATTGTGGATTATGGACTTGATGTACACAGTTGGCAGTAGACAGAGACTCGATGGCATTCTTTTGTAAACGTGAACGCACAGCCCATTTTAATTGCATGGATTTGGGTGGTTGTTCTACGCCAGTCTACCTCTTTGCCTTACTGAAGAACATCTCAAAATGGTCCTGAGAAAATCTATAAGACAAAATGTGCTGAAAAGGATTATCATTCCTATTAAGCAATATATTTGAAATGTTGAGGATGGAGAAAGCTGACATGCAGAAACCAACAACAAATGTTTTCCTTGGACCATTAATGAGTTTACACCCAGTTTTGTCTGAAAGGCTCATCAAATATTTAGTTGTCTGTTGCACTATATGTGTTATATCAGCAATGTTGTTGCTTGTTATTGGTGCTTTAAAGTGTCTTCCAAATTTACTTTTTGAGTTTAAAATGTCAAAGAGATTGTTTATTGTTGAAATGAAGTGTACTGTTGCTTCACTATTTTGGAACTTCTGGTGGCCATTGTTTTTCAGAAATATAATGGCTGCAGCAACTGACTAACTCAAAGTATGAGCAGCCACTTTCACTTTCATTTTGTGGTTTTCTTAGTTGACATGTATGGACATTAACTTGTTTCCAAGTTGCAAAACATCTTGTTTCTGTACTAGGTATAGATTGTTGATGTACTCCCAATTTATGCTTTGACCATCAGCTGTAATTAACTTTTCGGTGTCCCGCAGAGCAGTACGCGCCAACTTAATCATATGGCATATATCTAGTATGGCAAATACGTGCTTTCCTGGTCTAGTCGGGCGAGGAAAGGATCCGCTTAATTCACAAATGTTGCACCCTAGTCTTGATGCCATGCTGATATGTTTTGAACTTCCATCGAATGTTATTGCATGGGCTTCCATTCCTGCTTCTGTCAGGAGGTTGATAGTCTCCTTGACAATTTGTGCTACAACATCAGCATTAACTTTATTTGTAAGAAAATATCCAATGGGATAAGCCCAAGGTTTCTTGAGACCAGTAGCCATAAGAAAAAGAGCATTTTGAGCAACAGCATCTGGGTCCTCACCAGCAATGTCATCATAATCATGCCAACATTTCCTACAAACCTATTACTCCGATTGTCCCAAATGTTTCTTTTCTTATCGACATTTCATCAAGCAATACTGTACAATCAGTGTCTCCATTTTGTGCATAGTCTGTCTGTTTCTAGTACTTGAGTTAAAAAACCTGGTTCTGTGTGGATATTTGTTGTCCATGAACATAAAGTAGCTGGATGAGGGAGATGTATAATTTTCCTGCAATAGGTATATGCCGAAGGACTGTGTTAATGCAAAGTAATTGCAAACTTTCTGGTCTCTTCGCTGTAACTTGAACCTGAGTAGTAGTAAAATGTATGTTCTGGCACAATGTGCATTTTGTACATCTGCACATTGCATATCTGCACATCGCATATCTACACATCGCATATCTGCACATCGCATATCTGCACATCGCATATCTGCACATCGCATATCTGCACATCGCATATCTGCACATCACATATCTGCACATCGCATATCTGCACAACGCATATCTGCACATCGCATATCTTGCACATCGCATATTTGCACATCGCAAATTCTACACATAAGATCTTCAAACACAGCAGCTTGACATTTCACAAACAACGTTTTAATTTCTTTTTGCATTGTAATGATAGTAAGCAAGGGTGGAGATCTTGTCATTTAGAATAATTCGTTTATCATGGAAGGCATCTGCTGATTTTAGATGCTGCTTCAACAAGCATCAAATGACAACGCCCTTTCACTTCTTTAATTTTCGTTATCATATGGGGGTCATGGTTCCAATTCTTGATGACATTGGTTGCTTTTGAAAGGAATTTCCCTCCAAAAACCTCATTTTCTAGAGGCAAGGCATTGCCATTTCGATTATACAGTCTACTCCTTACGCTATTGTAGAAAAGCTTTACAAGCTCATCAGCATCGATGTTTGTTGCTTGAAAATTTACTTTAACTTTTTCAAAGTCAGCAACAACTGGAGAGAGAAAATAAAAATACAGATAATTAATGGGGTCTTTCAACAGATCTGAAATTAGGCATGCCATGTAGCAGACACTTGCTTCCCCTTCTTGTTCAGCCATCTCAAAGTATGCCTTTAGCTCGTTTCAGTTCATCAGAATATTGTTGAGGACTTTGCCTCTTACAAGCCAGCACGTTTGACAGAATTTTTGAAATGGACTTTGTAACATCGAGCTCTCTATGTCACCATTGATAATGTCAAATAGCTTTTTGTAGGCATCTCTTCTGATTTGACTTTTTGAAAACCATTTTGGTATCTTTTTCAATAAGAAACCAAGATTTGATGGCATCAACTCAAAGGCATGTCTTATAAACAGGGCCAAAGAATGGCAAATGCATTTCATCTGAATGCAGTTTGGCGACTCCTGTAGAAGTCTTGACCAAACAGAATTATTTTCACCAATCATATTTGATGCCCCATCGCTTGCGTAGCCTAAGCGGTCTTCTAGCTTCAACCCCGAATTCACTAGACATTCTTTCAAAGCGGTAATCATCGTACACACCCTTTCATTTCAGTGGCTTGCTTGAACTCATTTTAGCCGCACGCTAACAAATAAATCCACAAAAGACACTGTGCAACTTTCAACTGTGACTGAGAGAACTTACAAATTATTAATAAAAGTTTACTGTGAACTAAAAAGTATCTGGAATTATATGTTTTGACAAGGAAATGCTTAATTGTCATCCAATCATTACCACAGATAAAAATACAGTACACTCCCGATAACTCGAACCCCCGATAACTCGAACTTCCAGTAACTCGAACTGTTTTTGAATTCCCG
>JANTCA010075862.1:0-15061 GCA_024741275.1 Chironex yamaguchii
GATGGTCCTTTCATCTAAGTGTATTGGAATCTGTTTACGTTAAAACAACAAAACCAGTACTCTGTAGATAGAAAGAGTTCGTTTTTTCACTTGGACTCTTTCATTAATGTTTTGTTTCTTTATTTTATCTTTCTTTGTTTCCTTTCTTGTTTATAATTGGCTAGTTTTGCTACATGTTTCGTATAAGTAGGTTGCCATATACATATATCATCCTTTGTGACGTTTCATACTCTGACGAGTGTCAGACGAAAAAAGCTTTCAAGTAGGATTTTAGCGCAATGTCGCAAATTTTCAAGGCGAATGTCTTAAGTGTTACAATAGCCGCCACTTCATGATTTGATTAAAATCATTAATACTAAGTTATTAAATTTACAAATAATAACCACCTGTTTGAGCAACTGTTGGCAAAAAGTGTTATTTACATATCTTGGCAGCACACTGTCCCAAAATGTGGAAATTCGTGATGAGATGACTGCGCGACTTCCAAAAGCTAGTGCAGCCTTTGGCAGGCTTCATTCGATCTACAATAAAAGAGGCATTAGTCTTAAAACGAAGCTGAAGGTTTACAGGGCCATCGTCCTGCCATCACTGTTGCATACATGCGAGACATGGAAAGTCTACCTGCGTCATACCAAGAAACTAAACCACTATTTTTGAACCTGCCTTCGTAGACTGATGTCCATAGATTGGGAAGGCAGAATTCCTGACACTGAAGTTCTTGCCCGTGCAAACCTGCCCAGCATATACACCTTGTTGACGCAGAATCAGCTCAGATGGGCGGGTCACATTGCCCGTATGCCTGGCCACCGTCTATCTAAGAGGTGGCTCTATTGTGAGCTCAAACAAGGCAAGCGCTCACGCGGTGGGCAGAAGAAATGGTATAAAGACCCTTAAGGCGTCTCTCAAAGCCTTCAGCATGGACCCTGACAATTTTGAGAAAGAAGCTCTAAACAGAGTGTAATGGCGCAGCTTGATTCTTAAGGGTGCCGCTCAGTGTGAAGTCAACCGACGCACTGCTGCTGAATTGAGAATGTCAGGAGAGAAAGGTCTGTGCTGCTGATTTATTCAAAGCAGCCACTCTCCCGTGCCTCCACTGTCAACGAACCTTCCGTGAAGGGTTTGGCCTAACAAGCCATCAGCGCACCTACAATAAGCCAAAGTGAAGTAGTGACAGGATGGTCATCGTCAAATTCGACGGACGAACACACACAATATACAGGAGAGAGAAAGAGAGAGAGATTGAAATGAGATTCAGGGCAGGATATCTAAACTTAAGGTATTTAAGACTGGCAAACTTTGTGGTGGGATATAAGCTAACCAGGTAAATTAAGGGATAAACAATCTCACAAAACCTTCGCTAGTAAGGTTCAATCACCAATGTCCTTAGCGAGAATCAACTTCTGATTTTGATTTAATGTATTTTAGCTATTCTATTTTCAAAATGAGGTTAAAATAAAGCGTATAGTTACTGTTACTTACGACTGTTAAGCCCAAAGAATTACACCCTCTTGGATGACTTACCGATGCCCTCCTAGAATTAAATGGTAACACCGCATCACGAATAACGAGGTGTTAGCCCGGAACAAGAGGGTAATGCAACTTGCCTTGGAGAAAAATCTTGGTCTTCTTGGACGTGTCTACATAATGAATGACGACGGGCTTGTGAAGATCGAGACGTTCGGTATTGTGGATGGTTGGAACAAGAGCAGAGAAACAAGATGATTGGATGACATTGAGGACTGGTCCCAGAGCAGCCAACAGGAAGCCGCCCATCTAGCTCAAGATCGTGTAGCTTGGAAGACCGAAACGAGGATACTTGTCGACATTACCTATGGATGTTAAGAAGACAAAGAAAAAGGAGATGATGAGCTACCAGTCACTGGTCGTATTTTCATCTTGTCAATCAGCTGTTTAACTTTGATTTTCTATAATTCAATCCCGCAGAGTCTACCTGTAGTCACTTTGGAGAGCAACTGGCACCAAGGTTCAAGATGGTTAAATCAGGTGTTTTTCTTCGCTGTTATAACAGTATATGCTATTATCTAAAGGTTGCAAAGTAAACGATAAAGAAATCATCAGCAACATAGATTACAGAAAAATATGATTTTGGTTTAGCGCTGATTTGTTCTAAGACTGAGATTTATTTATCTTTGAAGCAACAAATTTATAACTTTACCGTACTTTCGAAGACAAACGACCCATATGGGAATTTTCCGTATGGCCGTATGAGTAAGGGGGGTAAAGGTACAGATCTTGCGTTTCATTAGTCATAAGCTAGGCACACGGTACTATATTTTTGTGAATCATTTCATCATCTTTGGCAACCATTTAAGACAGAAATAG
Source organism: Chironex yamaguchii (assembly GCA_024741275.1). Taxonomy (NCBI): domain Eukaryota; kingdom Metazoa; phylum Cnidaria; class Cubozoa; order Chirodropida; family Chirodropidae; genus Chironex; species Chironex yamaguchii. The sequence goes on from JANTCA010075862.1 coordinate 2,344, forward strand.
ACAACCAGTTAACAGTTAAAGAGAATTCTCATCATCGTGACTTTAACTGGCATTTAAATACAACCCTGCTTACTTTTATCTGTAATATACGATGGTACTGCAAACATAAATGTCGCGCAAGTGGGTGTACTAGTACCCAACTGAAAGTCATTCTACAATATACTTCAACTGATGTGTGATAGATTGTAACATTGATTGTGATTGCGAGTTTAAACTCTGGTCACATATTTCCGTCACTGCGGAAACATTTTATAAGAATTGCATTCATATAGCATTTTCTGTATATTGAAGTGGAGATCAGACTTACCTGTGCGTAGGAGGCTGAATAAATAGATCAGAGTTAAGTTCTTGGCGAGTTAAAAGTATTTTGAGGTCCTGTGAGTTACTAGTTTTCAGCTTTTCATTTGGGCACGACCTCTAAAATTGCTGAGAGAGATAGATAGCAGACTGTTAAAAATATAACTTATAGCAAAAGCTAATAATTGAAAGATTTCAATTCTTTTTCGATTCTCATCTACGTTTGTCTTGCTCCATTATTATTTGTGGAAACTGAAAAAGGTCAATGTCAAAGATTAAGGGCCAAAGATTAAAGGGCAAAGATTTTAACAACAACAATGTATTACTTTGTAAGGAGCTACAAATAACTTAAGACAAAACATTTCAGATTGAAAAAAATTAACTTCAGTGGCAGATATCCCTCTCTACCATCTTCCTTTAATACTTTTACATTATAACCTAATAGTGTGTTTACTATATAGTGTGCATATACTGCAAGAATCGCTTCAATAAGTTATTCCCTGTGAACTCTTATGCATAGAATCTGGTAACGATTCGTAAACTTGGAACATACAGGGTTACTATGATCACTTCATTGCTGCTCTATTGCTGGTCTATTTCTTTTCCTTTACTGCTCCATTGCTGCTCCGCTGCTGGTCTATTTCTTTTCCGTTACTGCTCCATTGCTGCTCCATTGTTGCTCCATTGCTGCTCCATTGCTGCTCCATTGTTGCTCCATTGTTGCTCCATTGCTGCTCCATTGTTGCTCCGTCAATGTCTTGATGAGTTGCTTCTTAATGATGCTTTTGCTTCACTACAAAATAATAGGATTATTTGTTTCATTATATTAGGATTTCCCTTTTCCAAATGACCCAAGACCTTGCATAACCTTAAGACAAAGTAACGGCAACAAAAAATTTGTCATATAGTAATAACTAACAAGTGTTCTTTTCATTCAATATGTTGACCAAGTATAAACCCTATTTTTCCATCGGATCATACATAATTACCGTATTATGGCCTTATCATATTCAAATATATCAATGACACGATCAAGCGGGTAGTATTTCATTAACACATGTAGTAGCTGGTGTCCCTTCAATGTCTTTTCACCTTTCTTATTCACAGTGTTAAGAAGTATTTAATTTTTGCGGTGGATAATTTCAGTGAAAACTTTTATCCATTCATAGTCCAGGTCTTGATCTCATTTAAGGTACGTTTAATTGTACATGTTAGGATTAACACGTTAAGCCCTTTCTTGTGACCTCGATGCATATTTCGGATAAGCTTCTTATATTGGTTCATGTGGAATATTCTTCTCCAGTTTTAAGGTAAGACACTAATAGTCGCTGAATTCTTTGTCATAATTAGAGTTCCATTTTCTAAAGTCATATCATTTAAATTTTATTCCACTTCGATTCTTTCAAAGGTAAGTTCCATGTGTCGATTTCTCCATCTGAAGGAAATAAGTCAAACGTATTTCATTATCCCGCAAGTCATCATTAGTTTTCATGAACATTCTCAAACATGATGTCACATTATGCCGGCACTGTAGGCCTGGTGATAAGGTGGACTAGTTTGCTGTTATTATAGAGAATAATAATAGATTTGTTATCAATCTTGCCAAAGAAAATTAAAGGATACTTTTGTCTGCGTTCAATACTTATTTCATGGTCACTCATACAAACTGGCAAACTATACGGAGATATTGAGTAAGGGGTCAAAGTGCTGATATCCATGACGCAGGTCATCTGTGGTTCAAATTCCGCCCAGAAAAAGAAAATGTTACTTGCTGTGAATAGAAAGGACAGATAGTCGCACTTGCTTAACAATACCCTCCAGCAATTTAAAGCGTGCTGTTGGGGGTTTGTTTTAAGTCATTTTCAAGATCACGAGGAACCGAAAGGTTCAGTCAGGAATTGGGAAATAATCCTGTGAAAGTCCTGGCCATAACCTGGTAAGAAGAATATGTCCAAAGAAATTAGTGTTACCCGATGAAACCAAATAAGAATCCAACTAAAATTATTGACGTTGAAGGACTGAGAAACTAGAATGTGCAGAGTAGGCGAATTAGATTGGAAAGTGATCCATTAGGAACAAGTTTCGAGATAGATACGATACATGACAGTGAATCAGAGGTAGTGATTTATCACAGCCAACCTTTGAGAGTGACACGGCATAAATCTTAGAGCCAAGCATAGTCATTTATTATAGTTAACCCTCAAGACAGAGGTGCATCAATCATAGAGCCAAAGGTAGAGATTTAAGACAGTCAACCTTCGAAACGGAAGTAGTACCAATGTTTGAGTCAGAGGAAGTGACTTACGATACACCACGTTCGAGATGAAGAAGGCATCAATCTTAGAGCCAAACGTACTTATTTACTATAGTCAACCTTCGCGACAGAGATAGCATCAATCTTTGAGCCAGAGGTAATGATTTATGGTACTCAACCTTCAAGATGGAGATAGCATCAATCTTTGAGCCAGAGGTAATGATTTATGGTAGTCAACCTTCGAGATGGAGATAGCATCAATCTTTGAGCCAGAGGTAACGATTTATGGTAGTCAACCTTCGAGATGGAGATAGCATCAATCTTTGGGCCAGAGGTAATGATTTGTGATATTCAATCTTCGAGATGGAGATAGCATCAATCTTTGGGACTGAGGTACTGATTTGTGATAGTCAACTTCCAAGACAGAGACGCCACTGATGAAAAACTGTCAAGCTTCAAGCTTCCAAGTGCAAGGAACAGTTAAATCATTTGGACCATCATTGGCTATCCAGCTAAGTTCACGATTTGTATTTGCTTGCTTCAGTAAAGTAATACTTCAAAGTCATGCGTTACATCTTTTACATGGTGTAAGCAGAAGTGCCCATTACCTTTACAGTACTACGTAAGCATAATAGATTGCATCTTGCAGACATTCATAACGAGGCCAAAGAAGCTCACAACTTGACAGTCCCATTAGCCATTGCGCAAATTCCACTCCCTAAGTGTCAAGTGGCTTATTTTATTTTGTCTTTCTCGTAGAAATTGTTGTATTTGCTTCAAACAAATAAAACAAGTCCCACAGAGACAAGTACAGGGCATTCTCGTTCTTTATATTTTCGAATAATTCCAATAGCAAGACAGTTCCCACTTATTCTCGCCTGGTTTGTTAAGGTTAGATTAGATGCTTTGTTTTGTCAAGAGAGGCTAACCATACCCGAGATTCATCGCAATCTGAGTATTTTGTTATCGCATCAGGTGGCTTGTCTTTCCTCTGCTGAGAAAGTTTTCATCATTGTTTCCTCATGTCTTTACCTGCAGCCCTGCAGTTTACAAAGAACGAGTACCTGTCTGTAGCTTTAAACTCAAAGGCTATCTGGTGCAGACAAAATGTATGAAAAATGTCTGATATGCACTGCGGTAAGTATTTAACTGCCTGATATCTGCATGAGACAATTGTGAAAGATCGCAAAGTATGTTCATTTGAAGGCTGAGATGATCACGTAGACAAATCCTCTTACAAAAAATATTAAATGGCGTAAAGTGATGTTGTACAGTAAAAGAAGTAGACAGCATTGTTTTAAGAAGACGTTTAAAATTCTGTCACGTTAACAAGGCGAGTATATACTTCAAATGTACACCGTTGACTCAGGTAATTCTCTAGTAGATATATTTAAAAGCTATTAATTCCTAAAGGTTTGTATTTAGTCTATAGTCAGTTTCACAAAGAGTTAAAGTTTGGAACATAATTAGGTCTGTTGCATGACTAATAAAAAATCGAGGTATTTCTTTTTTAAGGTGCTGTTAATTAACAGATTTGCTTTACTATATACTAGCCTCATGTCACCTTGTTATGACCTTTACAAACACTAAAGGCGTGGATCGAGAATGGTCATCTGTACCCAAAGTCAATTTTCAAGGCTTTGGTTAAGTTGGTTTAGAAAAGGTCTGGAATAATTTTACCTCCACAATTTGCATCCCAATGAATGAATGAAAACATTGCCTGCACTAGTTGCTCAACACTTCATCATTTAAGGTTATAACAAACAGATATTAGGCTTAGGCCCAGTTTAGACGTCACTCTAGTGTCCAATTTGTGTCGCGTTAAATTCAATGTTAATACGAAATCCATGACAAATTTATCGTCAAAATCCAACTCGTGTTCCACTTGACTCAAGTTTATGATGACGTGTAAGATTATCTAACACAAGAGCGACTTGGCTTTAGACGATGAGCTTATGTCGAGTCAAATTCAACTGATTTAGGTCTTGGTCCCTAATTTGCCAATGTTTAACTAAGAAGCAATATGTTTGCGCTCCAAAATCAAAACCCACCCCTGAATGAAGTTGAAATGTGACGCACAATGCGACGCAGAAATTGGAGACGCTCTTTTGTCGCGTTTGTGTTAGACTTCGGATAATTTGATTTAACTTGACTGAAATGCGACGTCTAAACTGGGCCTTAGAAATTACAAGGCTTAAATTCGAATAAGGGAATGGAAATTATCCATAATAATTCATAGAGCTGGTTGGTCACATGACCTGCATGCTTACTTTTGTATTCTAAATAAATTGATACTATAGGAATTTGCCGCACTGCTACAACTGTACTGCCGACACCTTGTCTTTGAAGCTGGTTACAAGGGCAACCTCTTTTAAACTATTCAACCTTCTAACTGAATCATTTCACGGTCGGAACCCAAAGACGCTCCACTGATCATAAATCTAGTTTCCAGGAGACGGCGTGTCACAGAGGGAAAATTTAAGCACTTTTTATTCTGGCATAAATTCTAGGACCCCAAACATTAACCCTTGTGTTGAAAAAGCTGCATGAGGTCCTATTAAAAATTGACAAGAAGTAATTATGGTTTTCAAGTGCCTCTGATTGTTGTCGGCACGGATAAGCCTAACATCATCAGTTTTTTATATATTTCTCGCAGTGTAGAGGATGAAATCGAAGCAGGTTTTCTCTCAAACCGCAGAGGAATGTTGAGGTTCATTTTTTCATTGATATTTAGACGTATATAGATAAAAGTTTATTGAAATAGTATATTATCTTTGTGGGTTCTATTGTGTCTGCGATAAATTGAATTTAATAGGAACATTAAAGGGCCACTGGAGAGCTCAGTCTCGACGTCACAATGCCAAACCTGCAATCGAGGTCAACATTTTAAGAGATTTTTCTCAAAACATAAATTGTTGCATTATCATGGCCAAGTACAGTTTCCAGCCTTCAGGTGATGATTGCAGTCTTGCCCGCATAAAGTCGGTACAATTTATGGCCGTTTGATGTATACTCGTCAAACTTGGATGTGCTTACGTTTGCTTCATGTGGTCAAATAATTGACAGGTGGGAGTTACTGTGGACATGAGGTTGCTGTCGTATTCGTGCAGCTCGCTTTTTAGAAAGTTGTCTAGCGATGTTTCAAATGTCGTGGTTTTTATGAGTATTTGCTTAGTCCCGTCATTCAATGCCGAGTTTATTAATGTGTACATGAATAGCAAATTTCACCTGTTGTGAATGCGTATTCGAAGTGTCTATTGATATTTTTGTGATCAAATGTGCTTTGTGTAAGTTCTCACGCAGGGACACGTACGTAATTGTCAGAACTTACGCACTGATTATAGGTGGGATACGACAAACTGAACGTACCGAAACAGTCGTAAGGAAATTAAAGCTCGAGTAAGAACCATAAGGGATCTGGTGTTTAAACCGTTATCATCAATCTGTGGATGCCTTAGGTACGGAAAAGTCACACAGTTGTGGTGGGTTATGTTAAATATGTTTACAAAGTTCTCTTGCAACGAAGATGACAGAATTGAGCAACTGCCAACATTGCTGTGCCAATTGGCTGACTTCTAAATATTTCCTATATTTTAGATCTCTTCCGATGGCGTTGTTTTGCTATATGAAGATCGCTCCTGCGAATCACGATGCTATGAAAGTTATCATGTATACAATACGCTGAGAAATAAACAGGAATTCGATAGGAAATTGCATACATTTTATTCTGCCATAAAAATATGGAGAGCCTTCATCCATCTTTCCTCAAAGACTTGAAGTGCCTTTTTGACATTCTGGACACTGAAAATCAAGGGTGTGTAAGGCTGTCAGACATTGAACAGTACTGGAGGATGAAAAAAGCCCAAGGAGGACTTTCAGATAGCATTAGTATATTACCAAACGATTTTATTGAGTCTCTGAAACGAGTTGCTCATGCCAGTGGACTGCTAAGTTTTCAAAGATTTTGTAGTGGGATTAAGATTGCTCTCTGTAAGGATCAACTAAAGGATGCACCAGTTAGAAGTAGACCTTTTTCTGCTGGGAGAAGGCGATTAAACAGACCGAGATCGTACATACGAGCTGTTGGTTGTGAATCAGATGATGAAGACAAAGTCGTTGATCCAAGCAATGTAAATAACACACACGATAAAAGCATTGCAAAAACAATAATAGCTGAGGTTTTACCAGAAGATACTGTTCATCCTACAGGCTCAGAGGAGTTCCTTGGCATGATTAATACGAGCACAAGCTTAGACTTAAATAGCAATGGATCATTTAGTAAGACAGAGGAGAAGAAAAATTCCAAAAATAACTTGTTTCGAAGTAAGGACAATTCAACAACTGATGGACTAGAGTTACATGAAAGTACATTATTCTCCCTTGGTCTAATAAATGGATTTGGCATTGAACGAGGAAGACTGCTTAGTATTTCAACACGAGATTCTAGAAGTGAAGGTTTGGCATTTGATTTCATTTTTTAATCAATCCATTTGATTTCATTTTTTAATCAATCCATTTGATTTCATTTTTTAATCAATATGACAACCAATAGTGTATATTCTGTAACTCACACAGGTAAAATAATTTGAATTAGGAAAGTATCATTTCAGCTTTAAAGCGATTTTGTGAAGCTATTGAAAGGAAGAGTTTTTACATGGTACCTAGGATATTTCACTTTATATTTGTAAAGAAAACAAGAATGATGCTATACACAGGAACTTGGATCTTGCCAGAATGTAAATATACCAGTCATTGATGTGTTACCTTTTCTATAATGTGTGATAAGTAATCAATTTAAATATCTTAGCTTGACCCATGCTTCAGCAGTATGATAATTATTCTGTATCAGATAGAAAATTATCATAATATAGTACTAGTTATATTTTCTTTCTCTTTTATCAGTATGGGACTATTAACTATTAGATGCCCCAGTGTGCTTGTTTACAGCCCTACTTATACTTCTGTAATGCTGAAGCATAGTCAACTAAGATATTAGCTAAAATATATTCAAAGTGTTATCAGTCATTGTTATTGAATTTCTTATAAGGTCACATTGTCACTATTAATGTCTTCTTCTGTAAGCAATAGCCATCCTTCTATTAACGGTAGTCAAATGAAGCATGAGTACTTTCATATTCTGTCTAAATTCTAAAGCTTTAACTCTTTACCAAAAACTACACAATCATGATTTGTAATTTTCTGTAGATCAATGCATCCAATGAATGGATACCATCATCTGTAAGGATCTTATGACCCTTTTTATTGATGGTTACTTTTGATAATGACACCAAATTTCAAATCATATGTAAAGTGATTGCATAAAGATAATGTTTAATGGCCTTTACCCCCAGTTCAAGTTTAGACAGCTCTTGAAGACATTTAATAGGCATTTGTCATGCAGTTTTTAGTTTTGTAGTCGATGTTTTTCTATTGATTTGTAGTAGACAGAGTCTGATTTGTATCAGTAATATTGACCCTCTTTATATATGAATTATTTATTAATTACATCTCTATCCACTATATCACTTAATAAATGTTATGATATTAATATTATTTGGTGAAGTAAATAAGATGTTTTCATTAAAATTAAGCAGAGCAATTGAGATAAACTTCACACAGCATTTGCAGAGATTGCTAAAGATCTTCATTTCAGTTCTGTTGTTAGCTTTTTTCTTAACTCTTTAGATATCATTTTAAGAAAATTAATCAGAGATAGTCAATGACCATAAACGATTTTTATAAACCACGTCTGTTGTCAATAGTGATTATTTAATCACCCAATATTTTATTGTGGTCTTTTTGTTTTTTTATTTAGATTTGCCCAGTCTCATGATGTATTTTTGTCAGCACATTTTTAAGAACAAGTGTAAAGTCACTTCATAAATCAATTGTGTAGATTGTTATCAATAGTTTTATGTTGGATAACTTTGCATTTGTGTAACTATGCATATATTGCTTGTCTGTTCAATGTAATAACCCAGATTTGATATGAGTGATACTGCTTCATTTAAGTCATTGAAGTTTATGCCAAAATTCTTGCCAAGTCTCTGTTTTGAAGACTCGGTTTTTAGAATCTTATTTTTTCTTGTGATCAGATGTATACAATTTTGTTACCACCAATATACCTTGGAAAATCTCTGGACAGACCAGATAAAATCATGTCCTGAGCTATCCAAATCTAATTACAATAAACTTGGTGTAAGGGAGAGAGTTGTGCTTTAAAGTAGTGCCAAGCCCTTAATTCCTAGTTGTTATTGAGGTCTCATAGGGCATATATTGTGATAGCTTGTGAAGAATTTCCATTGTGGTTGCAATGTTTAGCAATTAAGGTGCAAATGAACCAAGTCCAGGGTATGTGATCATTGTTTATTTAATTAAGTTGAACAGACATTAATTGTGGTCACAGTTGATTTGTTTTTATTGTATAATGAAGATTTATGTTAACTAAATGTCAACCTTGGTGACAAATAGTATTAAGCTAGCTAAGGCTTATGACACTTTATATGTTATTTCTGCAAGCTATAAACTCAGAGTTACAAAATATAAACTCTTTCTCACCCTACCACTTCACATGCTTGTCACCTATCAATAGACATCATATCAAGCCAAGCACATATAGAAAGGGGTCCTTCTATGCAGTGCATTATTTATTACACTTAATATTAATCATCCTAGGATCTACAGATGAAACCGAAGCAGCTGCCCTTAAAGAGAATGGGCACCATAGTGCAAGGACAAGCAGCAGTAGTTCCCTAGCATCATCAGTGTTGTCTGCCGAGGATCAGTCACAGGTGAGAATCAATCCTTAAAATCTGACTGTTGATAGAGTGGTGTCATGGAAACAAAAGTTTTTGTTCTTTAGGCTGATAATAGAGTACTCATGTGACCTTGTACCTACAATGAATATTAATGCCAACGAGTTTATTTTTCACCCATGTCCGTCTGTCTTTCTGTTTGTTTGTTAGCAAGATTATGTGAAGACTAGTCTGATTTCCCCAAAATTTAGCAAGGGGGTTGAGCTCTGGCCTGGGATTAATTGGTTTTGTGTGTATTTATAAACCACAACTATTAAGAACGATGACATTTGAATCAAAGATGAAGCCACAACTTTAAAAAGATAACCCCAATAGGAATAACAGCTATTGTCATATTTGGTAATGTCACATATTGTAGGGGAAATCTTCATGGGAAATCCCAATTTTCATGACTCGTGTTAATACTGTTCATTTGAACACTCACAAAACTGGGAATCCTAGATGGCACTATTGGGTTGATGGATGTCTACTTTTGACTAAGTACCATCTTAGTTTTTTATTGTTTTGGTTTTCTTAGTTTATTATAGTACTCATTCATACTTGCTGTTATTGGATTCAAACTCAGTATTTTTAATAACTTGTTACATTTTTAAAGGAGGAAGGATGTCTCACCACTGATCAGAATATTTTATTATTGGTCTCTCCATGATGATTCTCATGTCAAATATCCATAAATAAAAATCTGTTGCAAATCATGCTTTAATCACAGGAAAGGTTATGTTGTGGAAAAGGTTATGTGTTAGCGTACAGAATTCAGTATGAGTTATGTAACATAAGCTAGTTTCTTTATTCATTTACTTATTATTTGTTTCCTGTATGTATTAATATGACAACTGATTCATTCCTTTTTCTGTTGTATGTGTGGTAACCATATGCATGTATTCATATACTAAGAGAAGTACACTTGACTTGTGTTTTTGCAAATTCTCTGTACCCATTTGGATTTCTGTTTTATTACAGACAACATTATTGGTTAAGTATTTGACAGATCCGTTATGTAACATGAAGGCAGAATGTGACCAAAAACTTCTTCTAATGACTACTTTATTGTTTTCTTTCTGCATGATTTTATAAAATCTGTTGCGGAAGAATGTCCAGGGGTAGCAGAGCCATGGGACTGGGGGGGATTTGCAAACCCTTTTTGTCAAAGGTTTTCTTAATTATATGTGAAGTGATGTATCACTGTTGGTTATTGTCTATAATTATATTCATTGTACTTTGGAATAATTAGTTTGTTTTGAATTAGCCATTTATTGTATTAAAGATTCTCACATTTTTTGGACATATATTATATGTCCCTTGCAACCCAAATCTTTTTCTGTACTTTGACATGCACAACTTGTTTTCTGCTTTTGACAAAAATTGACCTAAAAGAGCCACAGGTGCAGTTTTTGGCAGCCTTCCCTTCAGATATCACTCCACCACTTCTGTCCTTCTGTCGTGATGCAAGCTTCATAATTAAGTTATATAAGACAACTGATTTTGTTTAGAATTTAGACTAACTATTTTGTCACAATGAAGAAAATTGCATCATCACATAAAGCAAAAAAATTGGATATTTAAACTCAAGGATAGGACTCATACTACTTTACAAGGAGTTAGGAGCTATTGATGCCTGCATGATCAACTTGTAAATTTCTTGACACTCTCTATCTCTATGAATTCCCTCTTTACTGACAGATGCCTTCCTGCAAGTCTTAGATAGGTTATCTAAGCCAAATGAAATTATCTTGACTGATTCTCTTAAATATTGTATTCTTTTGAACCTGCTTGCTATTCGTATACAGAGTTTTCTTAAAAAAGAAGCACTAATACATTAAATTTGCAACATGTGTGTAGATAAGCAATGAGTGAGGAGTGCATTGGACCGAATGCTTGTAGCTGTAAGAGGCACGGTGTCCTGGATGATTAACGTTGAATGATAATTGTGATTTAGTGTTTGCAGCGTACGGTAATATATGCACAAGCACTTGCCCGACCCATATTGAATTTGTGGTTATTATACGTCAAGCAGAATTAAGAACAAACATGGGGCCTGACCCCCCCTAGCAAGGCATTACTTTTCTAGCTGCCCCTGTGTACCTAAGTTTCAAATAAAATGACATAGTGCATACGTACACATAAGTGCAAAAGAAAATTAGTTAAATTTACAGCTTTAAACAGGTGCTGAAAACATTGATGGTTATCTGTGCTAAAGCATTCCCTATCATTTATCAACAAGTAGGACACTCTCTAATCTACACTGTCATTTTCCTATTAAAATAGGCCTGCTTGAAGTCAAGATTTTATGGCAGATAAAATTGCAGATCTGCTGTTTTGCTTTGATCAAAAATGTTTTGCAAACCTGATAGATTATGGATTTTTTGTTTAATATTCAAGTCCGGCTAACGTGCGCAGAATTGATTAGGCTTAAGCCACAGGTCAAAGGGCTTTCGCTTTTGTATGTATAGGTCTTATCATAATTGGTCTTTCAAATAGCAGGTGCTTAATTTGATTCATTTTTATTTTGTTCAATTTGAATCTAAAGGCAGCATACACTCATTGAGAAGAACCTGCTCTTATGTAGAAGAGAAACGAAAATCTCGACGTCACCTTCTACTACGTTTGCAAATATAATCCAACCAACAGCACACCAGTTTCTGTAAAGTCCGCAAGTGCTCCACAAAACCCAGAATCGATTAGTTACCTTGCGAATGTGTAAAATAGGATCGACTTAGCCGTGCAGTATCCATGAACCTAATGCGATAGAATGTTTAATTAACCACGTGAAGTTTATGATTTCTGCAACAAATAAAACATGAGCCTAGATAAAGGATTAATCACTAGATTGTGATGTTTGATGTCATGTGTTTTTCCTAAACAAGGCACTACTTTGGTTACTAATTTGGCGAGACAGAAACTCAGCTGCCCATAATCCGTGACGCGTGGCTTAAAATTCGCTGTTAAAGATTTACAATGTTGCTGAACAGAAATTAGATGATAAGGACAGCCGTTTGTGTGCTTAGGTTATGGGAGAACTCTGATTGATTGGCGGAAGCGGTTGTATCGCACGTATATCGTTTTGTTGATTTCCTCTTTCTCGCATACGTCTGGTCGGCCAAGTTCTGATTTTCCTCTGTCCGTACATTCAGTCACGTTTGTATCTGTGTATCTCCATGCTGCGGTATTTGCATTCGACCTTCCGGTTTTTCGTCGTCTGTCGACCAGTCTGCCTATCCAAATTGCATCTATGCATCCACGTAACCATCCACTAACCCATCTATCCATCCACTTCTGTGTCCATCTATCTATCTATCTATCTATCTATCTATCTATCTATCTATCTATCTATCTATCTATCTATCTATCTATC
>JANTCA010075873.1:0-15059 GCA_024741275.1 Chironex yamaguchii
AACCTTTCCCTCCAGTAAGCATTTCTGCAACCCTCCTTTCCTGATAAGATGCCCAAAATAACTGCATTTCTGCTTCTAAATGTTGATTAACAACTTTCTACTGGTCTTTGCTCTTTGCAGTACCTCCTCATTCTTCATATGCTCCACATAACTTATTTTTAACATTTTCCTATAAAGCCACATTTATTATGTACGTCTGTCAAAATAAGAATTCAGATGAAAAATTACTTTTCTGGGCTTTCAATCTATTGAAAATTGTATTAAAGTATTTAAAGGCTATAGAAATCCAACGACAACAACATGTATTACAGCAAGCTGTAATCATAAGACAACTGAAAATGTACAAAATAAAGTCTTTATACAGCCCTAAAGACAACAACCTACCCCATTTCAGACTTGTGATCAAGCCATAATAATTACAACATTTACTCCTAATACTTGTCCACCTACGACATACTTGAGATTGGTATCATGGTCTACTTATATAGATTCAACACATAAGAATTTAGGTAACTGACGATTACTGTTACAACAAATTGTACTTAAGTAGTAATGCGACATGGTACGGGCCAGTACCTTTAGCGCCCAGTAAGATCGTCATCAGCAATCAGTTTGTAGAATACAAAGGAAGGCCAATTAAGAACACGTGGAATTGTCAGTGGATCAAAGACGTGCAACACTTTATCACACGCCACTCAGTATCTGATAAACAGGCTTAGTGTCACCTAACGTAGGCAATGGATTGCTACACACCATCTACTAACTGTGAGTGCTCCAGGAATTCAAAATCCACTACCATCACAAGTTTGACTAAAGCTTACCAAAGTTGACAGAACTAGATCAGTATAGTAACATCTTTTCATGTTAAGTTATGGAGCAGCTCTAGAAGCTAAGTCTTCACCAGAAGAGATGTAAAAATGCACTAAAGCAAGAAAAGATTGCAACAGGGGTAGATTGGTATGTACTGGGGCATTGAACAACGTATGTTTAAGTACGAACGTAGGAGCAATTTCTTTACGTGAGGAATTACGAGCTTTGAAATTAATCTCGTGCTAATCAAAATGAGTTTCTCCTTATTAGGGGTAGCATTATACTGACAAAGCCTAATAAATCTGCTTTCAATTGCGATCGTGGTCAGCCTGTGACTTACCAAATACTAAAACATTGTCAAGGTACTAATCCACACTCGTTAAATCATATAAAATAAGGTTTCTGACGTGTTTGATGTTTTGCTCATCATAGAGAAAAATTGTTTTGGCTTCAGAGTTTTGAATATGAGAACGTCAAGACCTAAAGGCAAACAACCTCTATAAAAGGTAGTAGTCATAAAAACTGGATGGTTTGACTAAAACCTTAAATATTTTGACGGATCATATTAATATTACGAACCTCTATGATTTGGAATTTGGAGAGGACTTGCTACCATTTGAATGACATTGAAGGAATGGTACAAAGTATAAAATAAACAGTGAATATATGTGTTCTTAAATTGATGGCCACCTCTACGATTTCTAATCAAATCATGCATGTTTACGTGCTTTTTACCTGATACCAGCTTAAGAACCACAGGCAGTCAGAGAGTGTGGGGGTACGCAGCTTAGGAGTAACCCGAAGGGAAGGAATAAACCAAAGGGAAGGAATGAGCCGAAGGGAAGGAATAACCCGAAGCCCAAGGGGTACCAACCTAAAGGCCGAACTAGCCCTATGTTCGCCTCAATCGTGAAATATTCATTTCCATTATCTGGACAGATGTCATTTTTTTAAGAATCCTCCGCCTTGAAGCATAGCCTTCAATAGTAAGATAAACATTATAGTCGTAATAGCATTTAATATATTAAAGATGTTCGCATTTTCTCTGACGAGGGCAATATCCATCTATTCTATATCCGCGTCCACATGGAAAACATTGATACCTTTTCTCTTGGAATAGCGTTTGTTGCAAACGTTAATCAGTATTCTAACGCAGATCGGTATCTATAAAAGAAAGTTCAGATCCTTTACCTCCATGTTGAGTCTGTATTGTCTGTGATGGTTCGAAATTGTTCATTTATATAACATTTATAATGACATAGTAGCTTAAAAGGTATTGGGCCTGCAAAAATCATATTTTTATTTACCAGAAGGAGACGAATCCTGTGTTACTTTTATCATTTTGATCATCATCATCATTATCGGCTGTCCATCATGAAAGAAGAAGACTGAGTTGCAAAAGAGCATTAAACTTTACAAGCTCTTAAGTGTGCCAGCAGGCCAGCAGAAGTTCGACAGGGCCGTCTACAGTTGTCGCATATGAAATTACTGCCTGCAGGGCGAGTGTGTCGGTGGTCATGTGCCTCGGTGTATTTTTGGAGACGTAGATCCTCAACTGCACTCTGTGCTCTGTGGACAATGCCACACCAGGTAGACTTTTACAGCGCAGAGTTCTCCCAAGTATCCGGATCTATACCACACACTTTCATATCTCTCTTCAGAACATCTTTGTATCTCAACTTTTGACCACCTCTTTTGCGAGTTACATCAGCTAGTTCATCATATAGGACTTGCTTTGGGAGCCGATCTTCTGGCATACGGCAAACACGGTTGGCCCACCTCAGTTGTGATGCAGTGATGATGGCCTCTGCACTCACACAGCCACCTCATTGAAGAACTGTAGTGTCTAGCACTTCGTCTCGCCGTCTGATGTTTAGAATACTGCTTAGGTGTCTCAGCTGCACTCTGGTAAGTTTCTTCATGTGACGCAAGTAAAGAACCGCGGTGTCAGCAGAGTAGAGCTGTAAATATAAGCTACAACGTTGAAAAACTTCATTTTTCAGAACGACAGAGGTCCCTTCGATAAATCCCTGGATCCAGACGCTGATACGGATCAGCACTCACAAAACTTATCAATTTTCCGTTCCAACATGTCCGACCTCTCAAAATTTTATCAAAGTCCGTTTCCATGTGTCAAGAAGCTAACGGTAAAGCTGAAAGAAAAACAGATAAATCAGCGCCACCGAAATCATAAATCTCGCCTCGGCAAACGAAACTAACAGCAGAGATAAATAACAAACGTAAGGAAATGGTGCTCAGAAATCCCGTACAGCATTCGAGAAAATAAAGTCAGATTCGGGCTTAACACTTGTTTCCTTAGTATAGCCTTACCCCTTGAGTGAACTTTTTCTGCCACCAAAAGTAAGAAAACGTATACAGTGCTGGTTTGGCATAAGCAGACTGAGACAGACAGGCTACATTCTAGGCTAACAAGCAATGAGGTTGGTCTACATTATGGTACATAAGTGCATACAATTCTGACAGGCATAATGTGACTACAAACGCTTGCAGGTATGGACAGTAGATTATCTGAGAAGACTAATGTTTACAAAACTAAGATCCTGATCACAGAGAGCAGACAAAGTACCTAAAAGGATGTACATTGATCACTTTATAGGCTTAAAGTTTTCAAGGACGTCAAAGATAGAAAAGGAATTATAGATAATGTTGCTAAGTGACAGTGTTAAAGGTCATTTACTAAGCACCTCCCACGATCAGGCTTTGCAGAATAGTTGTGTGACGCCTCATGGGATAATCATGGCGATTTTCGTGCTGGGTACAACGCGAATGACCGTTTCAAATTACGTTGTATTCTCTCGTGGCAAAACGTCCATGTTCGCTCACTGAGCGGGTAATTGTTAGGAAAGAAACATAAGAGTAAATCGCTCCTTTTCACGAAATTGTCACAAAGATAGAGTCTCACCGCCACTCCTTTGCAAAGTGTTTGACACAGGACTCTCAAGGTCTTGATATGCCGTAGAAACATTTGACAGGGCAGTCCTGTATGGTAAAAAAGCTCTGTATCTGGCAGGATCCATATTGCCGCCAAAGCTAGTCACCACATGAAGCCACAAAGAGTGTGCTGATTAAGGGTTGCTCCAGTTGGCGAAAGGTTTTCTAGCGTTCTCCCATATGTTGTGAAAAGCTGCCTACAAAACTTAATAACTTTCTTTCTCGAAGGGGCTAACTGATAAATAGGACAAATAAACCTTTCAATCATGCTCACGCTCAGTTTCACCCTATCTAAGGATGGACTACGGCACTACTACTAAAGTACTGAAGTTAGTCTGGGCCAGTTTTTACGGTTTCGTGAGCAGTTTCCTCACCATATATTGCAAGGTACAAGCTTGGTCTCACCCAGTAAATCCATGAAACAAACTTAAACTCTTTTGCCTATTGCAGACACAAGCTCATGTACTGGCATAAAACATCTAGTCACTTTCCTTACAGTTACAAGGTGGCAGGTTTTAGGAACAAAATCATTTGACACCAGAACGTGTTCATCATATGTGGTAAAGAATTGCCTTGCCGCACTGTTATGAAATATATTGGACCGAATAGCGCTGCAATGTAGTGAAACAAAGAAGTTTTGTCTTCATTTAAGCTTGGTTCATCTGGACAAAAATACGACAAAAATGCGTAAAGAAGGCCATATAAATATGCACTGAAATCAGATGGCAAGTGATAACATCTCAGCGCATTTGTTTGACTATTTTTAACGCATCTTTATGCAATTATCCAAGTTGACGCGTCAAATTGGGATCAAAACATTTTGAGTCTTAAGCATATTCAAAGGCACTGGCAAAGTTGACGCATTTTGAGCAGTCTACAGAACAGAATATGGCGAATAAGAAATATGGTTATCCCAGTGTCGTGAATGATGAGGAACTTGCAAGGGAAGTTTACCTGTATAAGATTACACAGAAAGAGACAACTACAACGCATGAACATATGTTGCAGAAAAACTGTATAAAAAATGGCAACAACTATAACTTTGTAATCATCAACATCAGCCTCCTGGATCCCACTGCTGAGCAAAGGCCACTCCTGTATGCCGCCACTGTTGTCTGTCTTGCGCTGTCCTCTTCCAGTTGATGTCCTGCTTGTTGATTGTCCTTGCATTTTTAGTTTCATGCAACTGAATGGAACGAAACTTTGTAATGATGACCGTAAAAATGAAGCTAAAACGAATACCTTTACCCAAATCAGTGAGAATTATATACAACACCGACGAACTAAAGAGAGATAGTATGAGTAGTGAATTTGCTGCAAACTTTAGAGCAAACTTGCACTGTTGTTAGAACCAGAGGAAGGAATTCAAGACCTGGCTGGTAATAAATACACAAGCAGTCAACAATTGTCCCGTTACTGGGAAAGGTCGAAAGAAGGTTGGAAAGAAAGAATCAAGTAATGCAAGCTAGAATAAAGTGTAATCCTCTGCATTATGAGCCATTGATCTTATGGGCTTCTGAAAAATGAGATAAGCAGATAACAGCAGCCAGATATCAGCAGGCACCAAATATACCAAAGGCGTTCTCAAATAGTCCGTAAGCTCAGGAACGACGGTAATTGTACATTTATAGCTCTTCGTCCAAGAGTGGCCCTGGATACGGATGCATTAGCCAATTATGTACAATGTATTAGTACAGTAAAGGATATTCTACAAAATTTGCCAGCTTGGCAAATTGAGAGAATCTTCATCCAGTCTCTCTCGGAATTTCAAATTTGCAATTACGTAGCTGTGATTATTACTGCCATACTGTCCCAAGTCAAAAACAGTAAGGCAGTAATTAGCATAGCTTATCGCCAATAGTACAATACTACAAAAACTTTGATAATTGTAACGCAGTCTGTCATTAACCCTAGGGCAATCATTCCTAGTGTGTTTTCCGTTAATGGAGCCTACAACGTTAGGCGTATTCCACATTTCCTTGAAAGTGGTGTCTATCTCAAGTTAATCTTTGTTGAATTTGAAACTGAGAGATATTTGTATTGAATGCAGTGTATATAGCTTTGCAAGTTCCAGCTATTATGGTGCTGACGGTGGACTCCCCTGCTCTTAAAGAATAACTCAGAGATTGCTGGGAGTCACCATTAGCTACGAATCTAAGGGTCATGATTAGTTGTTCCTCTGGGGGGATTGCTTTCTGATCTTTGAATCAAATTTTTTTATTGGAGGTCCAGAAAGTGCTCCAGCATCTAAGGAGACATTCTGGTGTATCCGCAAATAATAGCAAAAATTAGATTGTACAGCTCCTTCCATCACGCACGCATGATTTCTGATGAACATTCTGTCAGACAATTTAGTAACTTAGCTTTGTTCCTAAGCGAACATGCCATCTACTAAAATGAAGGGCAGTCAGCTACGTTATCATGATAAAGACAATTATCCATGTCTACGTGGTGTTTCTGTTGGCAATGTGCAATTATGAGAACAGTTACACATTGTAAGATAGTGTTGAAATTTTTGACATGCGTTTCTCTTTATTGGGTCATTAACGGGTTATTAACAGTTTAAGTCGGTCATGCCGGCAATCTTGTATATTTCACTTGCATTTGATTCAATGCCTCTAACCTTTTCAAAGACGACTGACTCTTGCAATGCCTTTGGCAGCTAGGGCCATGAGGATTATCTAATTCCTCTTTCTCAGCTTTCAGCGCTTTAATATGCTTGCAGCACCTATCTTGCGTAAGTTTAGTTGGCTTGTTTTGAACAACAAGCTGTTACTCATCAGCAAGATAAATCAATCAAGAAACACAGAGCAAAGGTAACCCAAACATGGCCATGCACAGGATATTCCGAGGGTAGGAGGCAGTTCAAGAAAATGTTTTGCAGCCCTGCCCATTATGTCATTAGACAACACCCATTTATACATGAAAAGAATTGATATCTCATGAATCATGAATTGATATCTCTAGTTTCTCTATTATGGCTTACATCATCATTCTGACTTTCTTCATCTAAACTGTCACTAAATGTCTTTTCCTGACTCTGACTCTTCACTTTGACTTCTACAGGGTACAATTTCTGCACCATTCTATTCAGTAGTAAAGGCTTACCTTCACTAATTACTTCTATGCTTGCATCTCGTGTCTGTCCATCTCTGGCTGCAAGGGCTGTATATTTAACAGATTCTTAATGTGTGCCCTTTGAATGATACTATCCTAGCCATATCTCGATTTTAGCAGACATACTGCAACCTTGTAATTAAAGGCCACGAGAGGCATGCCAGTAAGAGCTGCCCTTGATGACCCATCCATCTGACCAAAGTTGTCTACATCTGACCAATCATCATTGTTGTCAATTGAAGATGAAAACTATCCTAAAACTCCTGTCATTCCTGTGGTTTTCCTGAAAAATGTTTAACTTCTAGTTTTGGTAGCTTAGTCCCTATACATTTTTTCCTATTTCTTTACATTGTTTCTCCTGTTGACAGTTCGTCAAGTCAAATAAGAAAGATTAGAATTTCTCCTTTAAATTCGTCGGCCTCCCCAATTTCTGTTTCAATATCAATAGCTTCAATATCAGCTACCCTATCCAAAAGTTCTTGATCAATTAAGTTCACTTGCTCTAACGCTTCTAGTAACTCCGTCTGTAAATGCTGCACAGTATGCTTATCCACATCCTGATAAAATTTAATTTTTCTTGTACTGTCCTGATAACTTTCGATATGTAGACCTTGTAGTCACTTCAGGCTAGAATCATTTTTCTGTAACTATCCATAATTATCCAACCCAACAATCCGGCTCAGTTGGACCATGTTTCCCATGCGTCCTGTGCTAATTGTTAGTTGTATATGAGGACTGTATTTAATTCAATTCAATCAGTTCTTACAACTAACTCAATTCTAATCATGGCAGATCTTACATATCAAGATGCCTCAATACACAACAATTAAAATTTCTTACCCACGCACTAAATTCTGTATCATTTATTCTGATGAAATCAGGTACTCGCGCACTAAATTCTGTATCATTTATTCTGATGAAATCAAGTACCCATGCACTAAATTCTGTATCATTTATTCTGATGAAATCAGGTACCCATGCACTAAATTCTGTATCATTTATTCGGATGAAATCAGGTACCCACGCACTAAATTCTGTAACATTTATTTTGATGAAATCAGGTACCCATGCACTAAATTCTGTATCATTTATTCTGATGAAATCAGGTACCCACGCACTAAATTCTGTATCATTTATTCTGATGAAATCAGGTACTCACGCACTAAATTCTGTATCATCTATTCTGATGAAATCAGGTACCCGTGCACTAAATTCTGTATCATTTATTCTGATGAAATCAGGTATTAAACAACTAATATGCCTCCTTTGATTGCATCGCAAACTTCAAATATGATTACAACATTTACTTTGTCATATTACAACATAAATAACACTACTACACCTTCATACATTTCAAAAATTTCGATAATAGCCACATAAATACAACTAAATACATCATTTATTGATCCAACAACCACATTTCTAAAGTTAACTGAAAACAAACGCAACCAAAATTTACAGAACAGAACTTCTAAGAAAACATTAAGGTGACGAACCCAATACAGAATGTACATATGCATAATGAGTCATTCATTCATCATTCTCCAGTTAGCTTCTCTTAAAAAACTTCATGAGGAGAAGGAATGAATTCTCTCCCCAAGTGAATCGTGAGGACAGCTAAGCCACTCAGCTGGTCTTGTGACATTGATGCTCGAGTCCAAAGCTTAAGTCAGCTTAGTCCTCAAAACAATCTCTCACAAGAAACACTGCCAACGGGAATGGTGAGGGAGATGATGACTGACGACTTTGTTGATTGCTGAGTACAATCTTGCAAAGCATTGAGCAAAGGGATGTTTTGCAAGTTTTTTGCTTGTCATTTCCAGCCATCGTTGCAAAAAACTGTTGAATGCATCTGCAAATTTGAATTGAACTTGCCTTTGCTAGCTCTTTTCGATGTACTTAGAATCGCAAATAATGATGTGGAAACATTCTAGGATGCATTTATGGATTTGCCCTCATCACAAACCCCTTTACTGTTTCTGATATGTCGATGATATTGAGCGAGTGTAATTTTGTATGATTTGTCAAGATGTTTGATACTTGAAATTCATCAAACAATTTAAGAATGGGAGGTTTATATTTCTATTTGCTTGCACTAGATAAACACTACACTAAACAAAATATTTAGTTTCTGAAATAGTACGGTAATTCGGATTAAGATCCTAAATGCTCAGCTGACAAAAATCGAAAACATTTAAACCTATGTGTAAGTGGATTTTATCCAATTAGGTGACATCTTCCGGCAGCCTTACCTTGCTGGAAAGTTTGAATATCTCCGTGACTTCAAAAGAATATTAATTTGAAAATTTAAGGGAGGAACTGCCGCCTGAATCCCGCTATGTACGGCCTTGAACCCTGACAAATTGCTACTGCAACCTCAGCATATCAATTTTAAAGTAGGCATGTCATTTGTACTTTACACCTAGCATGATGTCATAGAACAACATCAAGATGCCTTGAACTTCACTACTTTATTGCAGAAAAGTAAGGCATACTTGAATTTTTATTGTGTAATCATATCGACAAATACCACTTAAAGTTCATAGAACACAAAAGGTTTCAAAACGATAATAACCGGAAGGTATGTTTATACTGGTTCTCAGAGTACACATATTTCATGCTTTTATCAAACCCATTCGATACAATTTTTTGCTGTTTTCGTAAACATTCGTAATCACCGAGAAAAGAATGGTTTATCCGTTAACAACCCTGTACTTTAAGTAGCTTTTGCTGCACAATTTTAAGGTCTCGTAAAAGCATTAATCCAGAAACTACTTTCATAAGGAAAACGACGGTCGTTTTGTTTACTAAAAGATTGCGCAATTCTTTTCATCCTCATTAATTCGTTCGGTTGATTATTGTTTCTGAAATAGATTCAAAATTTTAAACTAAAGCAAGTCCTGTGTGTAATCCAAATTGCAGAGTTTGGTCTACGCCCGGAACGCGTTCCCGTTGCAAAGATTATTTGGTCGTATTCCATCAGCGCAAATCTATTTCATGGGTGAATTTTTGTGCACGTTTTTAAGTAAAATAAATTTGCACTTTTACCACCCTCTTGAGGAAGATATAGATCCATCCGCGAATTTTTGACCTATAAGACCATAGTCATGCGACAGAACTTTTCTATTCCTGATCATTGTTGCATCTAAATATAAAGTGTGCATACAGCAGACAAAATGAGTGTATAGTTACACCAACCTGTAACCAACCTTTAATTAGATTCCTCCAGCAGTATCAAGTAATTTTTTACAAAACCTTAACAATGTAAAATTATTTAGGCTCTTGACATTTTGATTTGCTCACCCATTACCTTTTATAAACAACTGAAACGTATACATTATAGGCCTTGTACAGCTGGAGGTCTCGTCCACTGCATAGAAACGCCATACTGCAGAGCAAGCGAGTTAGTTAGAATAACCGTTAGACTGACGAGCATCGTACTACTGCTCTGAGAAAGCTTAAAGACTAATCACAGTTTATGATAATTTAATATCATTTTTAAAGATTTTTACGTAGTAATATAGTTTTTTAAGTATTTGGTATCAACGACCTAAGACACATTTCTTCAATTTGGAGCTAATACATTTGTTCTCCTGCTCTATCGTATTTGAAGTTTACTATAATTGTTTATGTTTATATCAAAATTGAAATTGAGAGATAAAAGATAAATTTCCATCTCAAGTCAAAATCGAGCTAAACGTAATTTTACTGTGTCCGTATTTAGCTTTTTGACCTTTTTGAGCATAACAATTAACTGCACACTGCATACTGCAGTCTTAATACAATTTACTTGAATTACTTTAATAAGGATACAAAGTTTCTCAACATTGTTGAAGTAAAGTTTTAGAAAAGGTAACAGTTTAAAAATAATATGTAGAAACTTGCAATGGAATTTCAACTGTCCTTTGTCTCTGCGCCTTACAAGGTAATAGAATTGGAATATGAACTCCTTCTTTAGTTAGCATCGTTATAAATCTATTGAATTTTGAGCATGTAGCTCTCAGGAGCCTTTCTTCGAGTTACAATTAAGGCAGTATGATTATATCATATTTTTCTATACCGTTTCTAAAATTGAGAATTTGAATATAATAACACGTCTCAGTCTTCTTCTTCAATGACATTATGTAAATATAGAGTCATCTTGTATTATTTTTCTTAGCTTTTCCAATGTCCTTAATAGACATGTATTTTTAACAATGCGAGTTTTCTTTTCCAATGACAAAGTCTCACGTTACACGGTGGTACTTTGGCTGAGCTAACTTTTCTCCAAGTTGGGGCGATTGGATTTGATAATGATAATAGTAAAAATGATAATGATAATGATAGTAATAATAATATCAATAATAATGATAATAATGATTAGAAAGAATGGACAGGAGAACTAGGAAACTCATGACAATGAATAAAGAACTTCACCCAAGACGTGATGTAGCAAGACTTTATGTGGGTAGGAAAAAAGGAGGTAGGGGGTTAATAAGTTGTGAGAATTGTGTTAACACTGAAATAAACAATCTAGCCTGGTATGTTAAGCATATCAAAGGTAATGTCATGCCAAAAGTAAGAGATCTTGGGACAATAGATATAGTGGAGGCAGTGGCACCAAGTGAATATAAGGGTAAAGTAAAGTGGGAAATGGAAAAACAGCGGAAGGATAAGCCAATGCATGGTCAATACACTAGGATTTCAAATGGGATTGACTGGTCATGGCTAAGATGCAGAGACCTGAAAGGTTGTACGGAAGCATTAGTGTGCAGTGCGAACTAATTATACCAAGCATTATATAGATAAAACAAGTGATACGCCATTGTGCAGAATGCGTGGCGAAAAAGGCATAACATTCTTCAAGACCGAAAAAGTAGGTGCTATGCTCTACCTTATCAATTGTTTTCAATTTAACACTAATGAAGATTGTTGATCTCAATTCAACTTGTTGTAAAACAAAAGTCGTAATAATTCAAGAAGTGGCAAGGGTAAGCCGCCCCTTGCCCACTTGCCCGCCTTCTCTCCTCTTTCGTAAACCTCTTAAATTTTCCGGCGTCAACAAGACAGCATGGCGACCATGCCAAACTATTATGTTGCAACAGGCATAGCCCAAGAAAAAACAGGGAACAGGTTTTGAGATCACTGTTCATTGCCTCGTAAAAATACCTGGAACGTTTATGGGGCTCCCACCATTTCTAAGTCCTGTTCAGCTGCATCAATGATTGGTTTGCTGCAAGTTTTTAAATATTGGTGGGGCTCCCGCCAGAGAATTGCTTCTAGAAAACAAAAGCCGATAGGTTCGCCTTCAGGTTTTAAAACTGGAATGGGACTCCCGCCAAATAAAGTAATCTTGAAATTCTGACAGACAGTCCGAAAAACACTGAAATTAATGCAGATTAGTGCAATAAGAATGTCAGATTCTTTCTGATCACAAAATTCTTTGATTACTGATTTAGTATTTCGAAACCAATCATATTGAACTTTAGCAAATGAATTAGCATCAAATACATTGTAAATATCAAGGTCATTTGCATTTATAACTTTTTTCTCATAATTACTTGACATTGTGTAAATTTAGTAGATGTATCGACTAAATTCAGGCCAAATTTTGACTTGTTCATAAAAGCGATATCAAGAGTACAACTGGGTGGAATTTCTAGCCACCTTCGAAAATATTTGTGGCATTTCACGTCAAGTACAGATTTAATCCAAGTAATACGAAGATTTCAAATTGTTAAATGCCATGATATTTTGGGAAACGAATACCGATGATATAGAAGAAGTTTATTCTTGGGATGTAGTGGGAGAGAGTCAATTTTATTTGATAGTTCAACAACTGTATTAATTAATAATAATGATAATAATTATAATAATAATTATTATTATTATTATGATAATAATAATAATACGAAACAACCTATTCTGTCTAAATTGAGTGATTCTCTGCTCATATATTTGAACTGTTCTCACTCTTTGCAATCATCCTCTGTGTTCCTGGATCACAGTTCTAAATCCTTTTCTTTTTACACCATACTTCTCTTTCAGATCTTTTAGTCGTCCTTTCTTGATTGCCCCAACTTTACCTTTCTGGCCGCTTTCCATAAAGCTTACTTGCTGCCTCGATCTCTTGATACTTCCCTCTATTCTACGTTTATCGGTATGCATCTCCTCTGCTATAATTGACGTTAAGAGTTTCCACATCATCAGGAGGCATGTGATAGGATGATAATTTTTCAATGCATTACCTTTTATGGGGTCTTTTTGTACTGCACGAAAATATGTCATCCATGAAGGCAAAACATCTTCAAACTCCAATATCCTATTCAGTTGGTAAACAATTCTCATATGATGGTTGGCAAGGTACTTAATCCAATATTCTTGGACCCCATCCTTGCTAGGTGCATTCCAGTTTGAAATCTTTTGACATTGTTTTCTAACATTCTCAGTATTGACCCTCACTGGCTCTTGAATGTGGTCATTGTTTCTCTCGTTCTGTAGACACCTTAACAATGCAACTTTTCTATTATGCTCCTTTTCAACACTCCAAATGTCACCCCAAAATCTCCTTTCTTCCTTCATTCAGTTCACTGTATAGCTTCTTCTGACCTTGGTGATGTTCACGTAAAGAGAGGGATATTCCAGGGTGATAGTTTCTCACCATTGTTGTTTGCATCAAGTGTGATTCCAATATCTTTCGGTCTTAGGAAGGTTAATGCATGTTACGAATGGAGCAAGAAGGAGTACAGGTTAAACCATCCTTTCTTCATGGATGATTTAAAGTTGTTTGGCAAGAATGAGAAACAAATTGATTCACTTGTAAACATAGTCAGTATTTGTAGTGGAGATATTGGAATGGAATTTGGTCTGCTTACTTTAAAGAGAGGAAAAGTTGTTCAAAGTAAGGGAATAGAACTTCCCAATGGTGAGGTAATGAGGGAAGTTGGCCAGGAGGGATATACGTATCTGGGGATTATCAAGCTTGATAAAATTTAAAGAAAGTGAAATGAAAAATAAAATTATAATGGAATACAAGAGGAGGGTAAGGCTTACTCTTAGAAGCTGAATAGCAGAAACAAAATTACCACAATGAACACATGAGCAGTAGCTATCGTAAGATAACGGGCTGGAATTTTGGATTGGAAAGATAGTAAACTGAAATGATTAGACAGAAGAACAAGAAAAGTATGACAATGCATGGAGCATTTCATCCTAAGAGTGATGTGGAAACACAATATTTGATTAGACATGATGGTGGTAGAGGATTGATCGGCATAGAAAACTGTGTTAGCAGAGAAGAAAACAATCTGGGGTTGTACGTATTGAATTCTAAAGAAATGTTAATTAAGGGAGTTAATTAGTTAGTTCAAAGTGATATTAAAGTAGAGACAGAGGCATTGTTGTGTGCTGCACAAGAACAAGCTATCAGAACAAATTACATAAAACAAAACGTTGATAGAAGCACAGAAAGCCCCCTTTGAGAATGTGTGGTAAAAAATTAGTGAATGTGAAAAGTTAGCCCAAAGAGAATATAAGAGGTGCCATGATAATGCAGCAAAGAGGATTCATTGGGAGCTGAGTAAGAAGCATGCATTAGAACTTAAGGAAAGATGGTATGGCCATAACCCAGATGGAACAGCAGAGAATGATGATGTAAAGTTGCTATGGGATATAAATTTACAGTGCGACCATGTAATAGAGGCAAGGCGTCCAGACATTGTTATAATTGACAAAGGAAGACAAAGGTGACTAACTGTTTATATAGCTGTACCTGCTGATGGACTAGTGCAAGAAGAAAAACGAGAAAAAGCTGAGAAATACCAAGATTTACGAAGTGAAATTGGAAGAATAAAGCAATTAAAGAATGTCCAAGTTGTTCCTATTGAGATAGGCGCCCTCGGACGTGTTACAAAAGATTTGGAAACTGGATAGCAAAATTGGAGGTGCCGAGATATGTTGGAGCTATACAGAAGACTACCTTGTTGGGGCAGCTAGGATCCTGAGAAAGATGTTAGAGTTACAAGCGAAGGATTTCCTGTTAGCCCTTGGTTATTTGTTATGACCCGATTAATAGATGTAATAACGGCAATTCAAACAGCCTGAGCAAATGCTGAAATTTTTTTTAACTTCATTCTAGTATATATTTAACTAATTATACAAATACAAATCTCTCTAATGTTAGGTAACTTGTATTTGGCTGG
>JANTCA010075884.1:4482-15058 GCA_024741275.1 Chironex yamaguchii
TCCACTTCTCTTTCTCCACTGGCTACGGCTCCACTGGTCCTTTCTACACCCTACCACTTTACTAGTTTTTTTCATCACAGGCTATTGCTGCACTTTCTCTTCTTGGACTGGCTCCTTCTCCATCGCTTTCTTGGCACTGCCTAGTTTTCCACTTCTCTTTTTCCACTGGCTACGGCTCCACTGGTCCTTTCTACACTCTACCACTTTACTAGTTTTCTCACCGCAGGCTATTGCTGCACTTTCTCTTCTCGGACTGGCTCCTCCTCCATCTCTTTCTTTGCACTGCCTAGTTTTCCACTAGATAGTTCTACAGTTCCTTTGGTTTCAGTAAGCCTTTCTACATTAGCGAATGCTCCACAATTGCTTTCTGTACTGACGACTCCTCCACATACTCTTTCGACACTGGCTACTGTTCCTCATGCCCTTTTTTCTATTGGCTATTGTGCCACTACTCCACTTGTTGTGTATCCTGCAGCTTTACTGGCATCTTCTTCACGGACTGTTGCTCCACATTCTCTTTCTGCTCTGGCTACTGCTCCACTTGCTCTGTTTGGTTTGTTATCTTATTACTAGCTATGGCTACAATGTTTTTTATTTTACTCGCTGCTGTAAGGCCGTCTATTGTTGCACTCATCCATGCTGCACTCCCGGCTTCGTTGTTTGCCTCTCCCACAATTGCTATTCCGATGACTTAATTCTTTCGGTTTTAGTTTTTGCACGTTGTAAGGAACACAGAAGTGCATTGGAATCGTTTAGGAGAGCTTGCCATTGGACACTTGCTATCAAGGAAGCCTTGGCATTGCAGCTGCAAGAAAGTGAATTGTCATCCTTGTGCCGTCGCTTGTCAGGTAGGACCAGGTCTTCATCTGTTGTTAGAATGCAGCTATTAAACATTGTGCGAGTGCTTTTGTTAACGTTTGCTTCGTCGGTGTGATTGGATTCCTGTATTCATTGACCTGCGCACCATTTTGAACTATACTTGTGGCCAGAAGTGTTCCTTTATTATTAACACATTTTTTTATCTGAGCCCCTTTGAGGTTGTCTCGAGAGTCCTTACTTAACACACGTGAAGACTAAAGGCAACGTGCCCAAAATCCTTGTATTTTCCTTAGAAGACGATTTCAATCATCCTGTCCACATTTATCAAACTTTTTTGACATTAATACAATCATTTGAGGCTGATCCTCACGTCTTCTGTTTTGATAGACAACTGATCGCTAGGATCACTGTGAAAGTAGACACGACTTCTAGTAATCTACTTAACTGGCCGCGACTTTGAACGAATTTAGCATGGCCATTCAAAGAGCGCGCTAAGTCAACACCTAGGCTGCTGAACACCAGTGCATTCCAATAAAGATTTAATCTTTATCCTCTTAATAGATAATTGACATGGAGTTTAAAGATTACGTGTTCTATTAGGGGTATTAATACACCCAACGATCTGAAAGAAATCCGTTGAATGTCGTCAGACATTCCCAACATATATAACATGATATTAACAAAACCGTCTTGTATATCAAGACCTCCTGTTCGCGAGAACAGACTCCAACCGATCTGTATCTAGACTATTACGGATCATTCCTTTGTTTTACCCTGTGGATCCGATCCAGGATAAATCCGTTAGCCGTACAGTTTGTCAAACGCTTTTGAAGCGTACAGATCCGATCCTTTGTAGGTACCATCTGAACGCCTTTAAAAACTGTACCGCATCGCTTGCTGTCTGAGTGTAGCTGGACCTGGTCTCTTGCAAACTAAGTCTAAGGATGGTTTATCGATTCCCAGAGCGGTTGTGTAATCGATTTCAAAGTAGCAATGTTCTACGTACGACGCATATACATGGTCATTGTTCGTTTGGGAAATGCTGTTACTGTCTTCTTATTTTTTGTGACACTGTTTGAAAAATTGCTGAAAGGTGAACTCTGCTCTCGCACGTCTTGTCAAACTGATGCTGTCAATTCCGAGTTTTTACGCTTGGTTTACGGTCCTTCGTATATCCTTTACATACTTCTTTTGAACAAAGGTGACATCGACTCTTGAGTTTTGCTCTTGTAGCAGGATCCTCGTATAGAGCGTAGTTTGGAATTCTACCTTCTCTGCACTGGCTACTGCTTCACTTGCCCTATTTGCGGTTTGTTATCATCTTACTAGCTACGACTACAATGTTTTTTTATTTTACTTACTTCTGTAAGACCGTCTATTGTTGCACTCATCCATATTTCACTCTCGGCTTCGTTGTTTGCCTCTCCCACGATTGCTATTCCGATGACTTAATTCTTTCGGTTCTCGCATTTTAAGTAATAATCCAGTTCGTCGGACGGTATGGCTCACAAGCTTTTTAATTCTATATCAATGGGCGACTGGTGAGGGGCTGTCATGTAATTTTCAAGATGCCCTGTGATCCAAGGTTAAAGTCCTTGAGCTTGGACGCTCAGAAAGCATACTCGCTGACTTACAACTTAATAGCAATGTCTGTAGGCTGTACGCACGATGGACACGTCTTCTTGTTCTATTCAGCTTCCCGTTGCCCCATTCACGTCCTTTCAGTTAAGAAATGTTTGGCCTTCACAACTGCAAGTGTACTTCAAGTTGATTATATTTATGCTAGAACGTCTCTTTTAGGCCTAGTCGTACCGTCGTGCACTCAAGAATGTGATCGCCAGAGCTATGAATCAGATGTAGGTATGTTTACTAACGTCTTGCGATCGCAAGGTCCAACTAGTGTCAGTGACCCATTCTGGTATCTTTCCATTACACTACGTAGATACACATTTAAAGCGGAATTTATAGTCTTGCTGTACAACAATACAGAAACATGGTCACAGCAAAGTCAGCTTCCGGGAACCGTTTATAATCTGAGGAGGACAGCGATGCAGCATTTGATATAGATGTCATACCTTACCTTACCTTACCTTAAGTCTCTCCGCGCCAGTAGTCGCATAAGGCTTTCACATTGTTCTTCCACTGTCGTCTGTTGTTTGCTGATTGTCTTGCTGTTGTCCATGTTCTCCACCCTGCTGTGTTGCGTTCTGTCTCAACCATTCTTACATTCCAATGTCCGATGAAAAGGGATGTTTTGGGACTTGCTAAAGATTTCGTCGCACAGTGAGCTTCCCGTTGGCTTTCACCCATCGTCGTCATCAAGCCTTGGCAGGCAATCTCCGCCCCTCCCTGGTTTAGTGGTTCTTGAACGATGCTTCTAGTTTCTGTAACGTAGGTTGTTTTCCGAGAGAAGGTTGTTAGCCTGCTGCTCAACCCCCAGGCTTGGAGGGCCAGAGTTTTCTGCCGGGTTTTCCTTCCCTTAGATCACGTTGGTCCACGGCACGTAAAGTGCAACCTCCCATCCGCCACCCGGGAGACGCGCCTCTACGCTGTGTGATCCCAGCGCGAGGTATAGATGTCATAACCCGACGCAAAATAGATATTTTGTACCTCTAAATACGATAGGAAATTGAAACAGCGAATTTCGGTTGCCATTTTCGTTGTTCTTAAGTGACAAGGTCGATATTCAGGAAATAAACCTTAAGCAGAATATCCACTAATGAAAATCACAACACGGGGAACGATTTGAGAAATTTTTACATATGTAAAAGCTTAATTGCTGGTTCAGCATGATAAGGTAAAGATTCAACGTTACGTTGTAAGAAATCAACAACCTTTAGACATGACCTTAAAAACATGACTTCTGTGTGACTCAATTTCTGTGTGTTATACTTGGCACTTGGCTGACATCTTTCGTCTTCTATCAGTAACTTTTTAACCAAACTGCTTTCAATCGCCATCTTGTTTTGCTGCACAGCTTTGCAAAATCGTTAAAATTGTCTAACTATGGATGGATTGCCTCACTATGGAAAAATTGTCTCACTATGGAAAAATTGAGCTGCGTGGTATAGAGGATAAGATGACGATCTTGAAAGCGAGAGGTTGCGAGTTCGAATCGGCGTCACGACAAACAAAATACCATTGGTGGAGAAGGTAACGGGAGCCCACTCTCATAAAGAGCTCACTTCCTAGAAAATTCCCTAACCCTAGCGTAGGCATCGGCTACACTCGATAACGAGTGTGGTTCACTGGAAGTTAAACTCGTATTCCCAGACCGACGTGCCATGCCAATACAAAGTATAATGAAGGACATTTCAAATCTTTTAAACATATATTAAGATGATACAAGATAGTAGTATATACTCAGATGCATTGTTACTCAGAGGCGTTTTGAAGTTGCCTGATGGTATATTTAATTTTTGGTCTAGGTGATCTCAAAATAAAAGGAAGGTATTCTGAAGCTGCTTACTTGCTGGAGGTATACTGCAAGGTATGTTTTGGGATCTTGCATGAAAGCACGACGAACCTATTTGAAATTTCAGCTTATGGTACTTGTATCTGCGAATCTTGCTGCCCCGAAATTCAGTCAGGGCGGTGACTTGATACATTTATATCGTCAGTAGAGTACGGGGTAAAAGTTGCAAACATTGCCTGATCGAAAATTTTTCTTATCCGAAATTTCCCTTCGTCCGAAAACCTCACCCTCTGATTTCTTATATATTTTAACGTTTTCGTTTTGATATTTAATAGTAGTAAATGCAGGTGATTAATTTTCTGTAATTCACTGGCCTCATATTTCAAAGTTTTCCATTTTTGACAAATTTCGATGCGGCAAAGTCGACAAAATGCAGTAATATAGTTTGCTAACTATCGACCCTTGCTCAGCGTAACCATTGTGATGTAAAGTAGTTATTAAAGTGACATTGAGATGATAATTGTGAAACGAGTCTCGGATTTTCGCTTCCTCACTATCAATAATACATCCAAATAATCTTCAAATTTTTCCGTTCACTTATTGTCATCCGACAGCTTGTAGCGATGGCATTGCGTTCTTGCATGAGAAGTCTATTGACCTATGCTATGCTTATAAATTGCTTTGGCATCTAAGTAGGTCTACTTTCTCTTGATACAGTACGCATTTCGAGTTAATTTGGTTTAAATTGCTTCACATGATTGTCAAATTTTCCTGTTCCTTGTCAGTTTTTACTAAGTATATATTGTTGTACTTTTACATTTGTTTCTTAGGATGCAGAGGAGGCGATAATGGCGCTGATTGAAGGTCATCTTTGGATGGAAGCTCTAACTCTTGTGAGTACAACAGAAGGGTAGGAGCTTTATCTTGGAAATGAAATAGCTGGTTTTTCGTTGTGGCTAGATATAAAAAGCAGGGTACAAGTCTTCTTTTCCCTGATTCCGGATTTAATTTGCATAAATACCTGGATAAAATATTAAAGGATGGTCTATGCGTGGTATTAAAAAACTAGTGATCCACAGGTTTTGTCAGGTAATAATGTGGCATTCAGAAATTAACCTTCGATTTTGAGGTTTTGGTCCCTGGCATAAATTATCCTCCAAAAGATCACTAAGTGATTCTGCTATTTTCATTCCGCGTAAAAGGCAAACATTGCTAACTTTTACATATCGTGATATGAGGTGCAGAACCGCTCACATTCTCTCGTTTAGTTTGCAGTGGTTCAGTACTGCAATTTGCGTATAAGTTTCAGTCGTTGCAATGACAACTATACCCTCTGAGGTACGCCCTAGCAATCAGCAATTGCTTCTTACAATTTTCGAGGCATTAACTTCTGGTTAGACGCTTACAAAAAATCCCTGAACAAAGTTCAGTAATGATATTCGGTAGAATGTCGAGAGCACATAAACAGCTTTTTCGGCAACGTGCAGTTTTGTTGACGTTAGACTGAAAGTGGTCAGAACTGTTCAAGTCACCTACTCAAAACTTCTGTGGATTAAGATGGCCTTTTAGTGCTGTTGATTACATTAGAATTCCTGTTTAACGATTGTTAGCCAGACAGGCGTAGTATTTAATTGAGAACTATTGTATCGTGAAACTGGGTAATGGAGTATCATTTCAAATCAGAAGTAAAGAAGAAATGTTAGAGAAATTTTACGGTCATAGGAAAGACACAGAACAGACGATTGGGTTAGGAGATTTTGAGGAGTAAGCAGTTTATCATTAAGGTTTAACGAGCAAACTTAGTAGTTTAAATAATTTTTTTCTTTCCTTTATATCAAAGCGAAGACTTTTAGCGTATTATGTTACGGATTCGTTTTTAATCTTGTTACAACAAAGCTAGGTATGATGAATTTTGGTCATGAAATAGTGAAATTAAATCATTGTAATGTAGTTCTACAAAGTACAGTGAAAACTCTCAATAGCTGATATGCTGAATGGTATAGTAATCGAAATAGTTATGCAGTTAATTTTGAATAGCGAACAAAAATAGCGGACACCTGTCCATAGTGAACAGTGAAAGTAGGTCCGATAAAGTCATTTCTGTATGAATTTACTTCTCAGTGTCGGACACATTTTTAATAAAATTGGAATACACAGCAAACAACAGTAAAGCGTTTCTTGTGACGGAAAGTTGTCAATTGCTGCTACATTGAGTTCTTAACTTTTACACCAGTGGTATGGTCTACGTCGTTGAACGTCTTTGCAGTCCGGACCAAGGCATTGATATTTTTATACAATCCGAACGTAGCTGTTATATGCAAGCAATATGCATAATGTTTACCCAACATGATTTGAGATACATGGTTTGGAGCAAGCTTTTGGAAGCATTTTGTCGCATTTACGAGATGTCGATATTGATCCATTAGCGACTATCAGTACTTGATAATACATTTTAGACGAATTCTACTTGACTTCTACATGAGACCTCTATTTAGCGGACAACTGCAAAGAATGATCTGGAGATTTACATTATTTGTAGGTTTTACGGTATATTTGGAATGTGGTGTGCCTGTGTAATCATTTTTGTGTGGTGAATAGTGTGGTAGTCATGGCGATCGTAAACGCTCAGTGTGGCATTCTTGAACAAACTGAATAGATAGAACTCACTTTTATACCTTGACACTCTGGTTTGTATATGTTGGGGGGGACTTGCTACATTTTGATATTTTTAGTACCCTGATCCTTATCAAGAGTAGTTTGAACACTTTTTTCAGGCAAGTTCAGCATATTTTGCACTGCCCACTGTTTAATATGACCTTCATACTTACTGGTATTGGAAAAATACTGTCAAACCCCCTTTTATTAGGGCCCCCCAACTTATTCGGACAAGAAGAGTTCTCTATAGATCATTAAATGCAAAGTAGAAGTACGTAGAAAACAGGAATGTTAAAATTCAATTTTATCTCTTGACAAAAAACCTACCAATTCTGTAACAAATCTCCTTCGTAACTCGTCCTCTTTTCCTAAATGAAACCCGTTGGCATTCTTCTTCTTGCTCTTCTGCATGCTTAAAGAAGAACTTGAGGCCAGTAACCACTTTAGCACTTTGATACTGCCCTTCACCATTTGTCACTAGTGTTGCTGGAACGACTCCAAAGCCAGTTAAAGGACGTCAATCGACCTTCGCCTTCCTTGCCGCACCAGTCTCCGGGTACTAAAAGGGCAGGTGAGCCCTCTGATGGACTATGAGCCCACCAGTCCCCACACGGCGTTTTACCGGTTAGCCGAAAATGTTGCCCAGGGTTACCCGTCATGGTGCCTTCATGACTACTTGGAGGTAGACGTGTGAGTTGAGTGTTGTGAGGAGACCAAAGAGCTGAGACACTCTCAGAGTGCGGGTGCTCATACTCAGAGGTCCTACCCGTACGCAGACACCCCTAACTACCCCCCTCGTAACTATAATTAGTTAAACATGTAAACAGCCAGGAGTGATGAAATATGAGAACTATACAGAGAATTTCAATACTTTCATGGCTGGTTCTGTCCCACATCTTGGGGTTACATCTTTACAAAAGTTATTTAAAAATATGTTACTCGTGGTATTCACATGAATACGTGTGACACCAAATCCGTAAAATTCACAAACTTGATTAAGCAGGGCACTGAGGGATCTTCAACAGATCTTCTCTTTAACACACAAGAGGAAAACATAAAAGAGGAATGTCTAACATAGCAGAACAAGCACTATCAAGTGAGAGCTTCAGACCACGTCTATCCAAAGAATTCGAGTATCTTCCATGTGTTTCATGATAAAAGGTGATATAAGATAAAAGTTCATCTTCGTTCATATTACTATCATTTGAAGTGAATACCCAGCAGTATACACCAATGATTCTTCAATGTCAATAGGAATTGATTGTTCCAGCTCTGGGAGATTGTCAAATACTTGTGATGCTTCTCCAGATACGTAATGCTTACTTGAAGGGCAAAAATGCCCTGGTGCGGAATCAAATTTGTCCGCATCCACTTTAAGGGACAACAGAAGAGAGGGTTGCTTAATATGCAGCTTTCCCATAACTTGCTGAGCGGGTATTGAGTAGGTAATGAACCCTGGAGTAATTTACGGAACTGTCTTTCAAGGATGTCGGTGGTAAATTTACCCAACAGAACATATTGATGACTGGATCCCAACAAGTCATTGTAAAGTTTTACAAGGCCATAACAAGTGTGATATATAGCAGTAGCAGTATCCTTTGAAAATTGTTTTTCTCGGTTTTTCTGAGGACTTGCCATTTTCAGAACCATCCAAATTCCTGAAATGTGCTTAGCCTTAGAACGAGGGGGTCACTTATTTCTGTTTGAAGTGGGTCATTCTTTATAATGGACATTTTAACTTGACATTAATAATTTTTCACCATGTGATAACTTTATTGAAAAATATGGCTGTATCATGTTCGTCATCCCCCAAGCCAAAGTGATTGAAAACAGCATGGTAAGTTCAATCCGAAAAAAACATTTAAGCATGTGGAGACCTTTCGGCGCTCAAAGGGTTTCAGTGCAACAGTAACTTCCGTTAACTTGGACATTTTAATGCTGTTTTCTAATTCTACTTTTATAATTTTTGTAAGTGAGCCTATTTGGCTGTTTGTAGAATCCCTTTATCACGAAAGATTAATTCGCCCATTTTTTCCGACAACCATGATTTCTTAAATTTTTCAACAGATGATCGAAGTTACATCCTCTGCCAACCATGGATTTCGCTCTGATTTTGGATACGTATGATAGAGGGCCATCTATTGCCATCACAAATGATAGGCTTTACCACCATCACTCTCAATTGATTGTTGTGTTGTAAACACTTGTTCGTGAAGAAATGTTGAATTCAGTTTGGCAGCTGGCATTTTCGATAAAAACTTTGAGCCACCAAGCAAACATGACACCTAAAATTGTCTTACTAGCGATAAGTTTTCATTAACAGCCCTGCCAGAGACAGTCCCGCCATGGTAGAACAACATCCTCTTCGAATCAAACCTCATCGTGTACTAGAATGCAAAGCTTTTGTTTATCAGTAACTGATCCTAAAACGCTGTCTAAAAACCTTTCATTAGCGTTTCACTGAAATGTTTAACCTTTGAAGTAATACATGTTCGTGTTAGAATAGAGGGTAGCTGATAATCATAACGCAGTCATTTATATAGTGCCCTTTAGGTGGCAAAGTATGCAAATGCTCTACTAATAGTATCCGGCTCGTAAAGGCGATCGCTAAGCCACAGGGTGCGGAACATCTCAGCTTGGAGCACAATCTGTGGGATCGAATAGGCCGCCAGCTTTGGGACCAGCTCTATGGCGCAGAGACCTGCTAACCATGGTGATAGTGTGTACAGATGCAGGAAACTAACGGGTTAGAGTTTGTCTGATAAATTAAGGATATTGTTATACTACCAATAACCTGTGTGCAGTGGCGGCTGGTGGTAATTTGCTTAAGTGGGGCAATATCTCTGATAGGCTTTCAAACGTTAAAGCCATTCCCTGTGATTCCTTAAGATAACGGGCAGATTGAATTTTGCCCCTGAAATGAGGGAAAATCGTCTGATGACGCCGACAGTCAGTATGAACTACGCATGCCCAGATGCCAAAATCTCGGGCGAATTTTGTCTTGCCGTTGCTGTTAACGGTCAAACACTATACAAAAGTAGAATACAGCCCTGTGGTGTGCTTCAAGACAACCGTCAGATAACTTTGGACATGCGTTGACAGTTGACACTGCAAAGACAATGGGAAATCACGGATAGCCGTTCCTGGATACGACTAGCAGTGACAAAATTTGTTAATTCAGAAAATAATTGGATATGGAGGACCTCATCTGCTTTTGAACGGTGGGGCAATTCCCATGATGCCCGCCAGCACCAGCCGCCACTGCCTGTTTATAAAATTGGATATAACATGTAATCTAAAGTATGTTTAAACAAACAAGGTAGGCCCAAATTTCTCTTTTAGCTCTTGGTTTGAGTTTGCATATTTGTTTGTTGTAGATTCAACGATTTCAGCGAGAGGATATCATGGAAACAAACTTTCGGCCTTGTTTGTTGGAAGGTAAGAGCCTCTCAAGAATGCAGGAAAGTTTTTCTATGATTATCTGTTAGTGTCAAAGTCGAACATCGTTCTTCTCTTGTCAAATTAATAACTGGCTTATGAAGTTATGAATCTCGACACAATACAGTGCTCTGATAGGGAATGAATTGACTATCAATTTGGCATGTGTCTGATATATATATATATATATTTGTCAAGAGTGGGCATTACCACAATAGCTGCACTAAGTGGGAGCCGACGGGGCTCGAA
>JANTCA010075895.1:0-15058 GCA_024741275.1 Chironex yamaguchii
ATCGGTATTCTCGTTTTCGATATGGCACCTCGCTATCAAAAGCCGTTTGACGTCATTGCGAAAGTGGTCTATTGTTGTCGAAAGCTTTTTTGGAAATGGCACTAAAACGTAACGGGAGAGGCTACTTTGTATATTTGCTAATGTGTATAAACACATTATAATTATAAGCTGGTTATAATTCTGCTACCTTACAAGCAGTGGGATTTCTTGCTGGTAATCCGAGACATAATGTTCATAAATTGCTAATACAGTTGTAACCGTTTAATGATGTGACCATTTGCAGAAGGTCAAGAAGTCATGGTAGTCACGGGAATTGATCTAAATGGTCTGTCTGGATAGGCCCTTCTATTTCAGGATCTTTGCTTGTGTTGATGGCATGTCTTTAACATACCATAACAGCACGCATCGGTGGCGTAAAGTTGCAAAGATCGCGTGCATTACATTGGATAAGTCTTGACGGCCTGTAAACATCCCAAAACTGTAAACACTTGAAATGTCCAGATTTTTCTATTGCTTGAAAATCACGAAGTGGGTTACAGGAATATTTAGTTGGCTACCTAATTGTACATAGTTGCTAATAATAACTTCGCAGCTGACACAGAGCCGTAAATGAAGGCAAAAATTTAATGAGGCCCCGTTCCACTATGCCGTTTGAAAATGACATGAAATCATTCTAGATCGGGCATGCGTTTACACGGAAATATCTTCCTAACTGCATCAAATGAAAACGATAAAAAACGGTAAGATGAAAGATGTTCCGTAAATATTTTGCCCCCTTTTAAGTGTTTACAGCCTCATGGGGCTTCTTCCAATTTGATTTTTTGTGGCGGTTTAGTGCAAAGGGGGCTTTGTCGAAGGTGGGGGCTTAATGGAGGATTTATGGTTACCTCATGAAAGTCCTGGTCAGAAAATTCGCCTTAAGCTAACGAAGAATGGCATATTCCATGACCTTCAAATTCTTCATCTTAACAATTCTTGATACAATACTCTCAAAGATACTCCTGAGATATTTTATGTTAACCTATTTCAGCCTTGTACAGTGTTTTAAAATTTACAATAATCGTTTGTTCCCGACAAGCAGGACATAAACCGAAAACTTGCTTTCGCTTCTATTGATCGGCGACATTAGTTTTATCGAGGGCGGATGAACCTC
The DNA here is from genome assembly GCA_024741275.1 of Chironex yamaguchii. NCBI lineage: Eukaryota > Metazoa > Cnidaria > Cubozoa > Chirodropida > Chirodropidae > Chironex > Chironex yamaguchii. The sequence goes on from JANTCA010075895.1 coordinate 1,154, forward strand.
TTGTCATTATTACCAAGGAAAAATTGCTTTCGTGCAAAATGAACGTCCAGGCTACTGATTCTCACATAATTTCCTCATGTGAGGTCCCATTCTAAGAAAGATAATACAACGTCAGACTCCTATGTCGTCATTACAAACGAATGGCTCCGAATGGCTCCGAATGGCTCCCGTTGTCTGATATACATTAGGGGTGAGCACTGCCTCCCTAAATAATCCTGGTCTTTGGATATCCGTAGTCATCGACGATCATTGTCGATAATCGCGGACGGAAGAAAATTTCAACTTGCTTAATATTTTTAAATCTCCCTCGGTAAGCGTGATATACCTCGATTTGCGGTTTTCATAAATCACAAGCGTTGCAGTCGATCCTAATCCTCCGATTTATGAAAACTGCTTGTATGTATAATCTAGGACGACCCTAACTACCTCTATCTGTGTGCGAGCGTTCGTCAAAAAAGATCCTTGAGTTACAAATATATGTAGATGTATATATCGCTTGTAAAAGTTTGCGCCAATAAGCAGACAACCAATTACATGAGTTAATGGTTCGTTAGGTGACTGGAACGCCTTTGACCTCTTATATCAAATTTGCTGTTCGCAGACCTCAGTTTGATAGGCAGATGGCAGATCATTTCAGACTTATTGATTTGACGACATTTTCGTTGCCATCCCCAGCATGCAAAATTTTGATCATCTACTTTATTTGGCTAATCCTGCAACTTTGAGATAGATCCATCTCATAAACTTAACTGCCTTGTCATAATTTGTATTCTGATTTGCTGCCAATGATCTATGGCGTTCATAGAACTGCAAAGTGAGATCAGAAGTTAAGTACTTTAGAGTTAAAACCTGAATGGGCCCATGTATAGAATTGCTGAACTCTTAGTAGGCTAAAGGTGATGTTTGATTTATCAAAAGCCTACGAGTTGGACAAGTTTGACCTCCATTTATACTATACAAATGCTTTTGAATCAAGAAGACAACTCCAGGCCATTCAAGAAGAAAATAGTTTCAAGCCCATGTAGGAAACTATAAATGGCGATTTTTGCATGGCTTCGCTGTATACGTTCCTCTACTCGTTGTAAAACAAGATTTCGCCAGTATATAGTACATGTTGTTGCCTAAGAACTATAAAAGATAACTGAGTATTCTATAAAACAAGAATGTTGTGATGTTTGGGGTTAATAAATGCACAAAGTGAAATTACACGCTAAAAATGTGCCATGTCCTTGGCAATCTGGAACGTTTTCTGTGTTTAGGGCTTCTGGGCGTTTTTTATAGAGACGCAGTAAATATTGGGATTTTAAGCGTGCCATCATATCATGGTAAATTCTAATGGAACAAACATTCCCAAATACACTACCTGTTTTACTGTCTAGTATTGTTTGTGAGCCAATTTCTCTTGTGTTAGGATTGTTACTGGTAGGCTCAGATGTGTCTAAATGATTCAACTGCCGTTTCGCACGACAATTTCTTGTCCATAAAGTGAAGCCCTAGCCACTTGAAAAGTAAGAAAAATCAATCTTCCTTGGTTAGTAGCACTCCGATTCACAACCCCATGTACACAAGATCAGCCTTGCGTCACAGTGCCTAATAGCACACGGCCTGTTTTAACAGCTCCCAACTCCATGAATGGACTAGGGTCATCAATACGAAACAGGTTTGTAAATATTAGATAAGTAGGAGATGTGGTGACACTTAACAAATCGTCACAGCAGAGGAGAAAGATCAATGAAAAATCTCAAGCTTTTTAGAGACATGAAAAACAAAAAGGTTTTGGTTGCGTCATTATAGACCAAAATGTGCTAACACACTAAATTTGGAGAACAAACTTTCTAGAGGTTGAGTCTTAACGTTGATGCTTTAATATCCATTTGACTTTGATACAAATATCATATGTATTGACCTTTGTCTACGAAAACGTTGCCCTGTCTCCTCATGATTGTCGTTAACCCAACATGGAAAATCATAGACTTCGTTCTTAAACTTCCAAATGACACTTGTTACTCTGTTTCACGTTTTGGCAATTTTGAGAGGACTTCCTACGTGTCTGGCTAATTGCTTCCATCATGAAGAGGAGAATGACGGCGATTGGGGTCCAAAGGTCACCCATTAAATATTTATGTCTCAAAATGAGATATTTATATGTAGCAAATGTCGTCTTCAAGTGCTTGTACTTCAAATGTCGATGGAAAATGGAAAGTTCAATAGAATCATTATTGGTTTTTAAGCGCTCAGTTGATTAAGACTGGTGTGGCTTAAGTTGCAAGCTTACATAATTGTGGAATGGTATCTAACTGGTCTCTGGAGAAGTTGTTTGGCAGTGGCAATATGTTTCAATTGTGACGCTATTAGGACAAGTGTTTCATAACTTAGAGTGTCGACTTCAGCATTTATTGTGTTTGGAATAAAGACCTGAAACAAACAGAAATGAAAATGTAGAAGTAATTGGAAATGTAGTTGAAGGATTGACGTACTGTGTTATTTTAGAATTAATAGAAAATTTAGTTGCAAGATAGATAGAAAATGCAGTTATAGATTAAGCGGAAAATACAATTGTAGAAGTAGTAGAACATGTGATTGTAGAATTAACAAAAATTGCAGTTTTGAAATAAATGAATATTGAAATATTTGCAGAGTTGATGGAAATTGTAAATGTAGAATTTGTCAAGACATGTTAATTGTAATCAGCCCTCATTTGTGAATTGGTATTAATTGTAGTTAGCACTAGGATGAGGAAATTATGTGATAATCAGTAGAATCCTAGTATCACACGTAGATGATTAGTTTGTCCAGTTTTTTGTTTAAAATCATTTAGAATGTAGTCAGTTTTTCTGTTGATAACATTGATGACAAATATGAAAAGCTCTTTGTTTCTTGATATTCTTCCATAAATTCTGATAAAATTAAGGGAATGGCGACAAGAGCTGTAGCTGTGCCACTAAAAGAGGCCAACAGGCAGCCTGATGCCATTTTACGTTCAAAGTGCCATGCAAAAGTACGTTAAAGTATGCTTTTACGACCTTCTAAACGAGTTTGATCTCATAACTCGTTTTCAGAGCTTAATTTTGGCAAACGTTTTCCTTCAAATGTGACAGCAATGTTTCAAGTTACGATCTTAACTGGCATTAATAAAAGCAGCATTTCCTTACCAGAATGTTTGTCAACGTACAGCAATACTTATACTGCGCGCCAGGGCCTACCTTTTGAGTGTCTTTGTAGTTGGAAGGTTAAAAATGGCGCACATCGTGTGACAGTCACACTCAGTCGATTAGAACTTATGAATATCAGAGACGACAAATTACAGGACTATTGTCGTTTTACCCCTCAAGCTTTTTCTGGTGATGATTAACATGATATACATTTTAAAACAGTGATGAAGTGAGGATGCTTGGATCGCCCATTGATCCTTTAGAAATGTCAAATTTTGACCACTATAGTGTGTCTCTCAACCTTTCTTTTGTTTTCTTGGCCAAACGATCACACATCCTAAACTCGTTATCCTTTATAACCAGCTCAACAAATCTTTCCATGATGTGCTAAATCTATATGACACCATACCTAACAACATTAAAAGCCAGCTTTGAGCCAAGCAGTTATAAAGAATTTCATTGTTGGTGGCATGGACGGTCTAAAACGTTTAATGCGTTCTGTGCAAAGAGACAACTACCAGGAGTTAAGCCAGTTCTTAGATAGGCAGTTGTACCAGCTAAGATTCATTGTTCTATACAAGTGCCTTTTTAAGATACATGTAGGAGACTGTGGATCACGGCTTGTGTAATTAGGGAGACCTAGCTGCTAAATTTCAGAACTCAAAATGCGAGATTTTCTGGTTTGTTTTTACCCCTTCCTCAACAACCACCCTACCCCCTTTTCCTATGTTCACCACCAAACTGTGATCGTCCTCTTTGACTTTTTATATAAGATATGAAATTTTAGGGTAACAAAAAAGGAGCTAGCTTAGAGGACCTCAGGTTATTCGAACAAAATATTTGTAAGTAGATTCCTGATTAGAAAACATCTACATTTTAGTGGCCCCATAACTTGACCAATATAGATACACTTATGGAACTTGACAAGCCTTGCCTCTTTTGTCGAGTCAGAAAGCTTTTCATATGCCCGAATATAGCATTCCCTATTCACTGACGCATTTTAGAACCCTTTATCGCAGTCGACTTTATCTGTACTGGCATGAGCTTGTCCTAATTTACGTCTCATAGGTCAGTTGTTCTTAGCGCCGTTTGGTTTCATGTAACATAATTCTTTCCATCAGACTTATAAGTCCCTTAACCAACCATGTACAGTGTGTTTTTCGATGCCATTTCAAAAAAAATTATTAATTAAAACTAAGTACTCAGCCATGCGCTTAACTTGATGAGAAGGAAGGACACACAGAGACAAGACACTGGGTATACGGTAATATACAGAAAGACTGTTGCTTACATTCAACGCCCACTTATTAAGTTAACTTTGTTAATAACTAATCGGGACATTATTAGCCTGGCTTTCGTTTAACCTTGAATACATAATGTTCTGCTTTTTGTTACAAAATTGTCCTTCGCATGTAGAGGGGTCAGTTTCTGCAGACAATACATTATCAATTGATAATTCGATGCATGATGTATAGGAACAATTCCCATTCTGTTTCTTGGTGTTAGTATGCCCTCGTGGTCTTCATAAACTTGTTTGGTTTGCATGGACTGTGGTATCTCAGATAGAAATTACATTTACTATGTATTAATCTCGTTCTCGCAAAAAATAAGTTAATTTAGCTGTCATAAACTATTGTAGGGGAACAACAGTCATGGTGACTGATTTAGTTGAATGCGAAGGGGGGAAAATTAATTACGTAATGCACATCTGGCCTCTCTTCACGTTTGCAGTCGAAAAACATGACAACAAGTGTGCATTGTCTGGGTGCATGGCTATATCTGCTGAGAGGGAGGCAGATTTAAGTTAGACGGGAAGGAAGTCAAAAGAGAGAGGGAGAGTAAGATAACATGAGAGGGAGATATAGATCAGCGAGAAGGAAAGGAAGAGGCAAGTAAGTGACAGGAAGAGGCAAGTCGAGAAGAACGAAGGTTTGGTATTGTAGAGGAAGCAGTAGGTCAGAGGTTGGTAAATGAGTTGGAGAAAAAGTTAAATGATGGGGAGTGAGATGTAGCTTAGTGAGAGGGAGAGGTAAGTTAGAGGAAGAGGACGTACGTGAGAGGGAGAGATGGGTAAGTGGACGTCAGGTAGGTAAGGGATAGGCAGAGGTGGAGGCCTGTTAGGGACAACTAGTCCATAGCCAAACAAACGACTATCTTCAGTTGCTAGTATAGAGCTAGTGTGAAGATAGGTATGATATCATTAGATCTGTTGAAAACAATAAACGTTCACGTGGTGACACCGAATTATTCTAGCTTGGACTAAAAATGTCGACATGTAGGTAAGATATCCCATGGTCAATTGTTACCATTCATTGAGTAGACATTATTGTACAGTCTCTTTCCCGTGTTAACTGGTTTGAAATCCGTCAATTTGATTTTACTAGTGCATTTGTGGTTGGATTTTTTGCTATTAGTAGAATAACGACGATGGCTTATATTAAATAAAGGCCATTCTTACAAGACGGTCCATCTCTCCCCTAGGGGTATAAAAGCATGATCCATTGGGCAGATATAATAATTTGACTCCTTGCAAGGATGATATCCATTAATTAGTAAAGACTATCTTTAGGACAGAGCCGAGTTTTCAAGTTGTGGTTACTTTCTCCCTTTTAAATGTTCTTAATCCATGTTACAGACGAGTTCATATTTCAGTGTTATCTTGCTAAGAAACCTCGGATGAATGAAAATATTTAAAATTGGAATAACTGGCTAAGAATGAATGAATTTCAAAGCACAGTTGAGCAATTTGTTGCAATAGAAGTATCAGTATAGGCGAGTTGACACTTAACATATTTAGATTTTGCCAACCTGCAATTTTGCATTACAAGACTGTGAGTGAGATGAGAATGTGTGATAACGAGTAACTTGATGTGTACAGAACTGAGCATAAGGCTTGCCTTGTACATTTTTGTGGCATTAATGAAGCCTTAGTGCAAATGCAATGTCGAAGATGAATTCAGTTTAATGAAAACTAAACCCTTGGATTGCATACTTATAGCATCTCTGTTCCCTTTGATTCATTTCGGGGTATTAAGCTCGCAACATTTTCTTTAAAATTGGTGAGTAAGCCGTCAGGAATGCAGAGATAAAAATCTCATCTCTGTAACAAACGTTGTCTAGCCTTTGGTTTGTTAAAATGTTGGAAAAAGTCGAATTTTATACTTTAATCGCAATCTCTTGATCTGGAAAGATCGAGGTTTATAAGCAAAAAAGGGTTTGGGTTTTTTACTCGTTTTGAGATAACATCAAGCGAAGCAGTGTACGTTGTCCATGGCTCATCTTAATCCACCAGATATTCAAATCTTCCGATCCTGAAAACTTTGGACATGACTTGGAATTAAATTGGAACAACTACATATAATCAACTATATACCATCATAGCTTCCACATTGTTTGCTCTAGGATTGTAAAAAGAAGCCTGGAAAATTGTATGGTTATCTATGACCTCCCAAGAGCGCAAAGACAGCCTAGACAGATGTCTAAATTAAAATAGTTTGATATACGGGGAATGGATGCCGAAAAAGACCTGTTGCAAGACAGAGGACTAAGGAGAGATACCTACGCGTTGTAGAGCTAACAGTTTGTTTTATGTGAATTCCGCAGACACGAAAAATCTGAATTATATTCCTAGTACTCTTAAAAAGGCTTAAAATCTATCATTTCTTATTCCTGATATAATAATTTGTGCAACCTTCAATTTATGTATAGAATTGATAGAGAGCGTGTTGACTGGGCGTGGTTGATCTCTGTTACCGCTATTTAGTTTGAATTGCAGCCTACTTACCAAATGATCTAAAAAGCAATATACCTGTAAGGCATTATAAAAATAATACGCCATTCATTAGTGTGAAATACATTTTTCCACTGAACGTCAGTCATCTTTGGTTACAACGAAGTCTAAAGGTCTGAAATTTATATTTTACGCTATAGGAGTAAAACAATATAGGTTAACAATATATTATATCAAAGATCCTATTCAAATTAGAAATTGCTATTAAAATATGTAGCATGAAATTGGTAAGTACAATAAAAGCAAGCCTAAATACAATAAATACAATTGAAATATGTAGAATAAAACGTTTATTGCAGCGAAAGAATCTTAATATAATAAAAGTAAGTCTACTTACAATAAAAGGGTAAAAACTTCAGACCTAACTTCATGCCTAAGGCTAGAAAGAAAGGGTTAACTGAACATGATGTTTATTAAGAGAAAGCTTTTCCCACTGTATGTGAATCGCCTCCTTTATTTTGAGTTGGTACGAAGAAGTACTAGAGTCTACAGTGCTAAAGTTTTCATCAGTGCAGGCATTCTTACAGTGTTGTGATCCTTGTAAATGTTTAGAAATGTGCGAGTTTTTGTCCTTTGTCAAATGTTGTTGAAAAATGCTGGCAGCACTGAATTTATATCGAAACCTGTAGTTAATGGAAGAAAAATTAAAATGGTGAGATCTCAATCATCTTCTTTTACTTGTAAATCTTATTGGATCTCTAAACAGCATAGTTTGACATGACTGGGTTCACATCCATTTTAAATTAGCTATTGAAAATATTATTAAAACGTTTCATGACAGGGTACATGACCCTTGAGCTCCTTCGGCTAAGTAGTTTACGTAGGAATGCCAAATGAGAAATAGGAGAGTATCAATTTAAAGGTAACAAAAGAAAACAGATGAGTAGAGTATTGACAACATAGAAAGCTAATAAAAAAAGAAACTTTGTTATGAGAAATAAAACACTGTCAGGGCACGAGTGCGTCTGGAAACTTTGGTTTTAATAATCATATACGTGGTATCATCTGAATATAACATTTGTAGTAAACAGGGAGTGGATACTACATAGGTCTGCGCAACAGTTGTGATTTTATGGTCTAGCTGAAAGGACGTATGTTGTTTGAAATGTCGAAACCTTGCCAATATCGTGTAAATCAAGGTACATTGCGAGCGGCTACAGTATTTTGTTATTGCGAAGACGATGGGTCCCAGTTTCGTGTCCAGGTGGTGGGCGAAACGATAGGAAAGGTCCGATGGCCACCTGCAGTTTTGCATTTTCTGGACCCCAATTGACGGTCGGTGGTGGAGGGGGGAATCCAGCTTCGAATAGGAAGATGACCATTTGCGTCACATCACCCCACGCTTGCTATTTATAGCGACGACATGAAGGGAATTGTTGCAGGTCCGTGGTCTGCTATGGAGCCCACCATTCTTCGTCTAGGCATGTCTTTTCCCGGGCTTTTAGCCTAAAAGAAGCGTTGCCTATGGGTTGGTACGAGGAGCCAGCATTGCAAGAACGATGGTCCCAGAATTCCAAATGGCTACTGTGTAAAAGCCTGATAATTTATTATGCCTGATGATTTATTATGCGACTTGTATTCATCTATACTAGTTTTGTTGTGCTGGCTGCGACTCAATTTTATACTCCGAGAAAAACCCTTATAATACATGTATTTGAAGGAACATTAATTAGAACGAAGTCTCTTTTACAGCACTCCACACTTCATGGAAAAGTACAACGCAAGTACGTTCAAGAGACGCCACGTCAAAAACATACGGACGTACAATCTCAATAATGTCAGCCGCGCAACCAAAAGTATATAATCATGTACTGGTTGATTGGCGCACAATAGATAATTCAGTAAAATAGATATAAACTTCTATCTTTCCTACGAGTGAAACTGACGTTCAAAATGATTGTATGGACCAACCCTTCGAGTTTAGTTGATACCGTCTTGACGTTTACTAGAGTCTCAGGAATTCGGCTTGTGTTGGAAATCAAATTGGCAAGGAATACTTTGCGTAAGACATATTAACAAGGAAGACAGCTACCAATGCGCCTGTGTTATTTTGAGGTATTACATTCTTTCATCCCAGAAGGACTGCATTTAATCTTCTTGAAGATTTAGAAACCTATTGACTAAACTGTACAACCACTTTATCTGTCCAACATAGAACCCCGTGGAGCAGAATCTAAAGTTTTGAGTATGATATTTGCCCGAGAAGACCGAGAATAGATTTTTATATTACACAATTGTAGATTGTTTCTACCTATTAGTAAAATTAATTCCTCTCTGTTAAAATAATTGGAGAGGGTCCAACATCATCCGTTCCTGCATGATCACACCAAAGTTTAAAAATTCTTTTTGTTTTTTTTTACAGCTGGTTCCTGCTGGCAAAATCGCGATAGCAATGGTACATGTTACGGTCTTATTGCTGGTTACTCCACTGAAAAAGATTGCTGTGGATCGGGCATTGGTGTTGCTTTCTCTGAAAAGTTTATCGAGGACAACCTTTTTCGTTATGTCTTCGTTACTGTTCCGGCTTGTAAGCCATGCAAAGGTAAGGGCATCCAGGCCTGAATTCGATTTAATTGTCACTGTCTTCTCACAGTAAGATCGCCCTCTTTTTGTAAGTACTAGGGTCTTGTCTGTTAGCCAAGAGTCTCTTCTAGACAGCATCAGATTAACGGAATTAAATTCATCTGATATGAATAATGATTTACGCGCTGCAAATACATAGCAGGTGCTATGTTTGTGGTCAAATCTAGGGCTGCTCATTTTCTTATTTGCAATTCACCTTCGCGAGATCGCCCCTGAATCTGCCTAATGGGGACCTCCCTTGTGAGAGCTGTGTCTCCAATTTTACCAGCTTATAGATAACTGGCTTTGATACCAATGCTTTTAAGCTATTTACAATCGCAATCTGTGGTCAATGTGTTTTGGCCGATTATCAGAAATGTGTTTCCACTTAAGAACTAACAGTAGGTTTCTTTGTCCCCGATACTGGGTCAATTTTCCCCAGTATGTTCTCACTGTGGTGTGATGAAGTATGCCACTCCCTGACTGGTGTTTGCTGGACCCATTTCCTGATAATGTCGATCAAGGAACTTCTTGGTCTACTCCTCTCTGCGATATGTTTCTTTTCACCGTGCGGTTTAACATGGCGGTTTTTCTCCACGTTTGACCAACATAACTATAAGAGTCGTTCACTGCTCGAGAGTCAATCTAGTACTGAATCTCAACACATATCCTATAAAAGATGAATTCAACAACTTGAGTTATCTATGGAACATGAACTGATTCGAAAATGGCTTTGTATGGAACATGAATTGATTCGAAAGTGTCTTTGGAGTGTTCGTGAACAAACTTTGTATCCTCACAATAACCTTCTTTACAACTGCTACAAGAAGGCAAAGCTTGAGAACCACATCTGGTTAAAGGACCGGCTAATGCTGTTTCGTGCAGGGGATTGAAATCATTCCCATCATCATCAATACAAGGGTATCGATTAGTACTCGGGTTGTTCTGGCGGAAAGTATCGGAAGGAGCGGTCGCATCAAGATGAATGTCCAGGGCCGCACTTTTTAGATTAGCCACTAGCTATTCAGTGGCATCACTGCATCCGATACGTATCTAAGATAGCAGCTGTACTCGACTGGTAGTCAACCAATCAATCAAACAAGAAAGCATAAGAGCACACAATGAATTAATCAAGTTAGCAAGCAATTAATCAATCAAGCAACCACCCAAGCAATGAATTAATCAAGCTAGCTAGGAACCAGTTAATCACGCAAACAATCAATTAATCAACCTAGCCAGCAATCAATCAAGCAACCAAGCAACCAGTTAATCAAGGTAGCAAACAATCAATTAATCAAGCCAGCAATTAATCACTCAATTAACCAACCAATCAACCAAGTAACCAGTTAATCAAGGTAGCAAACAATCAATTAATTAAGCTAGCAATTAATTAATCAATCAATCAACCAACCAACCAAGTAACCAACCAAGCAACTAATAATCAATCAGTCCTTGCTCTGTCAGAGGCAAGAAGATCATCCTCGTATATTACAGTTGATTTGTCCTCTTATTTGTAATACGTGATGTCCGACATGAGTTAAGCGAGGTTAGGGTACGTCTGACCTATTTAATTGAAATGTAATCATGGTTAAAAAATTCCCTTTAAGGGCAACGAGGAGGCACGTAGACACATGGTACAGTAAGACTTTGCCAGGCATGTTTTGATGCCTAACAAGATATAAAATTACCACTAATAACCTCGAATAGGGTAATTGTAATATCCAAGTGCTTAAATGTTTTGAACTGCAACAAACATGAGAAGAATTGATCTACTGATTTTCCAATTTGATGGAAAGTCATTCGTGTGAAACTTGGTTGAGCAAAGACAGCAGTACATTTTAAAGTTAATAGTATTTGGCTCTCGTGGCTCCTCTTGCCCTCCTTCAGTATGTTGACATCAGAAATAGACTTAGCAAATACAAACAGGAAACCCATTAAAACAGTAAAGGAAAGCCACGATCAAGAAGGTCACATCCAAACAAACTTGGTTCTCCAGGCATATTTGCCAGCCAGTATCACGTAGAATTTTTGATTAAACAACTCATTAGACCAAGGTAGGAACCCATAAACGTTTTGCTAAAGAATTGATGGACAGGTCACTACAGGTGTTTTTACAAGAAAAAAGTTTATAAGAAAGTGAGGTTCAAAAAGGCAAAATCACAAGAAAATGTTAAGATAATCACAAGGCTCAAGTTACGCAGTTCATCTTTGTTATGTGCCAAAATTGAAAGCTCATTTTTTGCAAGCTCTTTTACAAAGATCGAGACTTTTCTTTTACAATTATGGATAACAAATATCAAACTTGCTATATCAAAGCCGAATGATATCGCTTTAGTGTCACATCAATAGTGCCGGGTACATGGAGGTCCAACAAAGACAGTGTAACCCGTTTCAGCCAGTTTATTCCAACAAAAGTTAAAAAAAATCATAAGAAAATCTCAGCCTCAATTTCGGGAAAAGTTAAGAAAATTGAGGCTCAGGCAAAAGAGTGGTTTTCTTATAAAAAAACAACATGTATCCTGTTCTTCAACAGCTGGTGAGAGATAGTTCAAACTTAAATCTTTCAACACGGCGGATGAACAGTAAAAATCTAAAGATTCAAGAGATGCTTAATAAGAAAAATATAGTTTAGGTGAAGATAGCCACTTTACTAGCGCTGCTTTGGCCAAGTATATAATACAGTTCTTCTCTGTTTATCCAAAACTAGTTAAACCTTACTTCGAAAAGACGTATTCAGAGAAGTCAAAAATTCGTATGAGCGGGGATGACATATTTGTGGCATGAATGACGAAAAAGATGTCAAATGAACTCTTAGCAACACGATAATAAAATCAGGTGTCACCAAAACATTACTTCAGGCTATTACGCTGCTAATTTAACGAAACAAAAATATCTCCACATTGCCACAGAAATAGTAGTGCTCCAATATGAACGTTACAATCTATACGTGGGAATGGGGCTGGCATCCTTCAACTGAAGATGAAATGAAAGAGCGGATGTCACGGCAGTGATTTCCTGAGTAGCTTTTGAAAGGAATTGACGCTGAACCGACCGTTCGCCTAGACTAAACTTTGATCGGATAAAAATGTCACACCTGAAATTTGGGTAAACAAGACTCGGATACGTTATGATACACTGCAACTTATATCTTGCAACTCCGAGGCTGCAAATTTGAATCTCCGACACTTTTTAGGCGTCCTAACAAGAATGTACCATGCTGTGGAAGTTGACACTTGCTCGCGCTTGCGATTGTACTATTTTGGGGTGAAATATATTTGAAATGAGAGGGGTGTTGTTAAGTTCGCATTTGATTAAGAGGGAAATAAAGACATTTTGGACTAGTTCCTAAGTTTTAAAGCAATGACAAGACATTTTTGTTTGGCTGAAAACATCAAATTAACGATGTTACACAAAATAAGACGATCATATAAAATAGCTGTTGTAAAAACATCCATAGAGGAACGTTTATAAGAAAAGGGTAGCTTTTATAAACGGATTTTGCGGTCTCGGCGTTCGTAAACTGATTTTTATGTCAGTATTTATAAGATTCTGCCCAACTACCTTAATTTTCTTTTCCAGAAGCCTGTGAAACAATGAAATGTGAACGCAACAGACAATGTGTGCCAACGGCAGATGGAACAGCAACCTGCCAATGTAGACCAGACTGTAGCAGAGCATATCAAGGTCGTGTCTGCGGATCCGATGGAAGAACTTATAGAACAGAATGCACCCTTCTTAGAAAGAAATGTCTCTCAAAAAAGAATCTTAAAATTGAATATAAAGGAGCGTGCCAAGGTATAGCTTTTAGTTGTTTGATTGTAGCTTGACTTTTCTGTGGTTATGTGTTTGGTATTTCAGGCGCTAAAGTGGAAGCACCAATTTAAATGGTAATTACTACTGAAAGCAACTTGATTTGACTTGCTTTTCATCTATTGTTCATTGATTTCTTGATTGATTCTTGATTGCTGATTCTCTATTAGGAATGCATTGAATCTTTATTGATCTCCTATTTATTCCTCATTGATTCTTTACTAATTCCCAATTGATTCTCTATTGAATCTCTATTCGTTTGCCATTAATCTTCATTGCTTCTTTATTGGTTTGTCATTGATGCCTCGTTTATTGTCCATTGATACTCTATTGAATCGTTATTGGTTTGCCATTAATCTTCATTGCTTCTTTATTGGTTTGTCATTGATGTCCCGTTTATTGTCCATTGATACTCTTTTGAATCTTTATTGGTTTGTCATTAATCTTCATTGCTTCTTTATAGGTTTGTCATTGATGCCTTCCTTTATTGTCCATTGATACTCTATTGAATCGTTATTGGTTTGCCATTAATCTTCATTGCTTCTTTATTGGTTTGTCATTGATGTCCCGTTTATTGTCCATTGATACTCT